>JAJJWX010005000.1:0-222637 GCA_023529315.1 Papaver bracteatum
TCTAATGGGAAATGGGCAGGGAAATGAATTGAGAGGACCATATGTGGAGGTGTAATTGGTAGGTATTTTACGAAGTTGCAAGATCCAAGATTCTTTGAAAGCAGAATGTAGTTATGCTATTATTTATTTGTTCTTATACCTTCGGCAAACAAGCATGCATCACGACAAATATATTAGTGACGATCGTGTGTTTACAGTTGCAGCATAATGCAACAGATCATCTCCAGAACTCTTGCAAGGAGCAAGATAGGTTATGCAACCCCAAGAGAAAAGTTCACCAACCAAAGTCAAGTGGGTACTGCATCTTGTAAAACTTATGGTGGATTCAAAGATTAGTCAGATCTTTTGTCAATATTATGCTATCTAGTGAGTTCACTCCAAGCTCGGTTGCAGAGGTCTCAAAGAAGATCATATTTTCAAGGGTCAGGAAATCTTCCTTTTTTTTTTTTTTGGTTGGGAGCTTCTTAAGATGATAAACAAACCAACTTCGGACCGTGCACGATCTTGTAACATTTGTAACCCAGGTGGGAATGTTGTAAATGGTTGACCTTAATATTGGTTCATGAGTACCGTCTTCATCCAACGATTCCACACATTTCAGATAGGTTGTATAAATTGTAACAACCTCGGTGTTTGCACACCGGCTAAAGCATGGGGACTAGTTCAAGGGCTTGTCTCAGAAATCACATAAAATTTTTATATATATAAAACTAACTAAAGAAAGTGTGAATGGAAATGCGGTGTGAGTGAGGGAGGCGGTGTTGATCTAAAAAAACTAGTTAGGAGAAGTTATGTTGATGAAAATGTTAGGTTTCTTAGATCAGATGAGGGGTTATGACCCAGAGTTTCATATTTCTTGGCATATGAATGTAACCAAATAGATAAATAGATACCGCATTTACAAAACCTAAATAGATACGCACATTAAATAACCACTGAGACAAATGGAAACATGCCTCAAGACATATAAAAAAGAAATTCTTACCACACTTAAAGTAGGGGTGAGCATTTGGCTCGTAATCCTTGGATTTAACAGGACCAACCGCATTTTTTATGATGGATGATCAACAGTTCGCTAGTGCGTTGAATTAGGATGAGATTTTTGGTATCCAACGGTTACTGATTTGAATACGGATGCAACCTTGAAAATCCATTTGGACATCCATAACCGATAGATTAAGGATATTTATATAGTTTTTAGAAAAATATATAAATGGTTTAGGAATTCTTTTTTGTGTTTCTTTGGAGTGTTGTTCATGGCGTTTTTAATTTTTTCATTATAATGACTTATATAGAATGTAATAAATCGTCTATGTTGGTTTTATTTCTCGATTGTAACCTTTAATTTAAACAAATCCGTCGGATTACATAGTATCCAATCCGTTATTCCGTGCATCCATTGGATGTTGGATTGGATGCGGTTGTAGAATTTGAAATCCGTATTTTATTAGATTGGATGCGGATGAGGTAAAAACCAGTTCATACCGGCCGCCCCTACTAAAGTGTGAAGCCCTATAAAAACTAGCAAACCAAACATGCACCTAGCGCCACAAAATCTTGAAGAGTTGATCTTAATGAACCTCGTCTTAAAATGCCATAAATTCGCTTAATGAACCTCTCTGTATTTTTTTTTGACCTATTGTAAAATGGAAAGAAATTCAGATAGATTTGGTTTTCAGCCGTGCTACTTGTACAGTTCATGGGTTACATACTGCGGTTCCCCGGTAGGTCGAGATGACAATTTGGTTAGTTTCACTTTCACATGAAATTGATCGGTAAAAATAAGGAACCTCCTCTAGTCAAAACTCAGACCACACCCCAACCCTTCTACACCTCCATTAGATGTTTATTCTTGTCAAAAAACACGGTCATCCATAAAATACATTTGAGCCGTTAGATCAATAATGAACGGTTTTAAGTTAACCCTAGAGTAAAGGGCTGGTCTTCCACCCATATAAGTACTATAGTTTTCTAGTGGTGGTAGATAAATCCAAGTTGCGCCTCCCTTTCTCCTGTGTGGGTACAGAAAGAATGCAAAAAAAACCTAACTGAAACCCTAAAACCAAATTAAACAACAACAGCTTCCCAATTATCATCAATAGCAGCAAAATCATGGTAGAAGATGAGCATCCCCAAGAAAAAAAATGTTTATTCACACTATGATTTTTCCTCTCAGAAATCTTATACAATTGAAGTATTTGTAAATTTTAGTTTATATCTTCCTTTTAGTGATGCTGATGACGTAGATGAGATGGTGAAGTTGAAGATTTTGTTGAGTAACTGAAGCTGTATGATGAATTCAAAGACATGGTGATGATATAGGAAGATTTCTATCAAGTTAATTAGCTCTATCTGAAACAATTATTTTGGAAAATTGAAATTATGAATTGGAGTAGGAGATATGTTATCCTGTTTTACTGATTTTTTACTCTCAAGTTGTAGATCCTTGTTTTGTTTGAACCATGAAAGTATCATTAAAAAGTTCTTATTTAGATCCGGCTTTACCTTGTTGATTTTAATCATTTAATTTTTTATGGATGTAAGGAAATTACTAAAAGAAATTATGAATTGGACCAGTGTAATGAGTTTCATAGAAGCCACAATGATTAGGCAAGTTGTTGCAATATTTTATTCAAGTTTACAGATACATGATTAGGCAAGTCCTACATGATGGATGGAGTTGGACTAAAAAATGGTGAAGTAAGTTTTGTGTTTTTATGAATCTCACTCAAAACTTGACCTACAGAAAAGTGACGTCGAGGATTCTAATGGGCAAAGGGCAGGGGAGAAATGAATTGAGAGGACTACATATGTGGAGGTGTAATTGGTAGGTATTTTCTGAAGCATTGCAAGATCGAAGACCAGAATTTAGTTTGTACTGAAAGATATATATAGCATGCTATTATTTATTTGTTCTTATACCTTCGGAAAACAAGCATGCATCACGACAAATATATTAGTGACGATCGTGTGTTTACAGCTGCAGCATAATGCAACAGATCATATCCAGAACTCTTTCAAGGAGCAAGATTGATTATGCAACACCAAGAGAAAAGTTCACCCCCCAAAAGTCAAGTGGGTACTGCATCTTGTAAAACCTATGGTGGATTCAAAGCATGCATCACGACAAATTTATTAGTTCGGTTGCAGAGGTCTCAAAGAAGATGATATTTTCAAGGGTCAGGAAATCTTTTCCTTTTCCTTCTTTTTTTTTTTTGGTTGGGGATTCTTAAGATGATAAACAAACTAACTGGACGTGCGATCTTGTAATTGCAACCCAGGTGGGAATATTGTAAATGGTTGACCTTAATATTGGTTCGTGCTTCGAGCTCTCGTGTGCAACACTATGCACGTTAGACTCCCCTCTCCAAGTTGAGAGTTGGTCCAGGAGTAGGCCAGGGTTCAGTGATCACTAAAGCGGAGGGTACCGCAAGATGGTTTCACAGAGTAGCAATCACCTCACTCTCTTGACAGTGGAAAAGATAATAAGTTGGAGTTGATGAGTCCCAGTTCCAACTCAGCCTTGTGAGCCGAATCAGTTGAACAATCACTTCTTTTAAGAGATATGATTAAGACAGAGCTTTGACTGAACTCCATATGTCTTTCTTTTTTTTTTGGACCTAACTTAGTTACCACATTTGAGGACAAGAGGCGATTAAGTTCTTGCACATCCCTTTAAGTAGTGTCATTAAACAGATCTCTAATTGTATCTTTGTTGCGGTGTTTATGTACACCAAAGAGATCTCTAATCGTAAGTTTAACAATCAAGGTTTGTTTTTTTTACTTCTTGATTAACCATTTAAACGGTGAGTTGCATCCTATTTCTCATTAAAACAGCCTCACTCCCTCGAAGTGCTAGTCTCTCCACTCCCACTCTCGATGAACAAATACGACCTTGATCTGATCCGATGGATATTTAATTAGGCTCAATGAGGAAGCCCATGTTATCAGAACAATTTCCATGTATTCTTTTGCCCGAAAATAATCCAGGGGAAGGAGCAAATAAAAAAGAAGAAGAAAGAAACGCTCCACTATGACAACAACATTTCACTTGAGAAATAAATGGGGACATTGGAGTTAAGTTAGAGGTATACCTGATTAAATTGAACGGTATACCTGATTATATTGAACGGATAATAATTTATTTATACGCCGCTGAAATATCTTTGATCTAGCAACATCTTAACAAGCTATTTGACATATTGTTGGTTGTGATAATACATCTTAACCAGCTATTTGACACCAACAACACTTTATCAGTTTGTTTATTCGTTTGGTTAAGATTCACTATCACTCAGGGTTAGAAACAATTTACCATCTAAAAGTGCAGCCATTCTCGGATCTCCATCAGGGGTATGTGAAATGTGGCTTATCTATCATATATGCATTTGCCTACCTCAAAATTTTCAATGGAATCACACATTTTTGTTTTGCGAATTAAAATGTATGTTTTAATTTTTTTGTTTTTTTTGTTTTTGTTGAAAATGTTTTTTTCTTCTCTTTTCCTTGTACTCCTTTTTCCTCCGAAACCACAAATACAAACTCTAAATTTCTACCAACAACTTAAATCCAAATCATTAATCTAATCTAATGCCTAGTATTAAATTGTCTAATATAATTAAATGATTAATGGGAGAACTCTAACCTTTACGTAAAAAAATTTAGATATGGGGTTTCTAAATTTACAAAAAGTTAAACTATTTTGTTTTACATGAAAACTCCCCCAATTGATTTCAACAGACCTTATATGAGGTTTCAAATAAAAAAATTACTTGCATCGTATATGGTTGATCGAAAACACCACTTGCCTCAAATTATATGAAGGCTAACTCCGTATAAAAGATATCCAACCCTTTGAAACCCTTCATCTGTGAACGAACACATAATCAGAACCGTCTGTGGGAGACATTATTCAACAAACTGAGTCAATTATTAAATACATATTATCCGTTATAACATATATTAAAAAAAAAGTCATTGATTTATATTAAACCGTAAAGGCAGAGCCCAAAGTCTTATAAGAAGAATAGTTTGTCCCTTAATATTCTATGTTATTTTCAGATCAAAAACCTTACACTAATACACAGTAGCCAACCGTTATGATATGAAAATCTATGTTCATCATCATCATCATGATTCTTCAATGGAAACAAAAATATCTATAGATTCATGGCCAATTCTTCAACAACAACAAAAGCAACGAATTCTCACATAATGATTTATCCTTTATAAAAATTAACATCTTGTGTAATCTAAGGGAGTAAAACTTTTCTTGTGGTTATTTTTATATCTTAGTTATTGTCACCAAGTTAAATTCATGATTCTTCTCATGGATTCCCTTTGCTCAAGTCATTGAAATTTTTCCTTTTACTACTCCAATGTTCTTTTTATTGTTCCAATTTCTTTTTTATTGCTATAAATTACGATTTAACCCTGAAATAAAAGAATTTATACCTAAATGTCACTGGATCTTTCCTCGGGATATTGGTCGGTGAGTACTCTATATTTTATTTGAATTTTTGATATTGATCCTCATCAATTAGGTAATGCATCCACTTGTATGCTACAAAATATCACCCCTTGAATTTGCATTTTCTATATTTTTTTATTTCAATTTGAATGAAGAGTTGCATGAGTGCTCTTTTCAAGTTGTTGCATGAGTTATCAAATTTCACGGTTATTAACTTATTATCAATCCTATAAATTTACTAATTTCCAACCTACATCCATTAGAATTATTTCGTTTTAAATAGATTTGACAATCCCTCTCGGCAACATCCTTACTTGAAAGTTGTAATGTAGTAAAATTAAGTCACTTAAAGATGCGTCAATCCAATAATTTATTTACTTTTTGGGTCGAATAAAAGTAGATAGCGCATCCATTGCAAGGATGGCACGTATAAATCGAGAACTAAATCTTTGTTTTGTTTTAACTCGGAAATTATCATTAAGAAGTTCTTAGCTGGTATCCAGATTTTAATCTCCTATAACACTTATCTAGATCTGTCTTTATTACCGTGTTGATTTTAGTCATTCGTACTCCAATTGCATTTAATTTTTATGTATGTAAACAAATTGCAGAAAGAAATCATGAATTAGTGAAGTGATAATGTGACTGTAGGTTCTTTGTTTTTTTTTTGATTATTTTTCATTCATGGAGCCATAACTTGTTTCAGTATGGAATTTTTTTCATTGATGATATCTGTGTGCAAAATCTACTAAAAAATCGTGAAGTTGTTGCATGATTCTCAAACTAAAAGAATATTAAGTGAACTTCAAAAGTCAAGGATTTTAATGGCAAAAGGCATGGGAGAAATGGATGAGAATCACATATGTGAAAGTAAAATTATATCGTTAAGGTTGTCGCTAGAGAGATGAGGAAAATGTCCAAAAAATAATCCAGACTCCTGCATGTAATCCTTCGGTACAGTTGAACCTCTCTGCCCTCTTCTGCTCAACGGCCTTGATCTTTGATTTCGAAGCACGAAAAACTTGGTCGCAAATTAAAAGGATTCTAACTAACAAGAATGCGTGCATCTCTTTTCTAATAGTGCGGATGCAATACCCATTGTCATAAAAAAAAATGAAATCATCCAAGAGATATTATATCGAGAAAGAGCTTTGAATGAACCATGTGTCCTTTTCTTGGATCAAACCTAGTTTACATCCAAATCATTTTGCATCTAAAACAAATCTGAAAAAATATTAATATCAAAGGAAGAACTTTGAGTGTTATGTCTCTTTGCCGGCTCAGTTTCTCGGACGCGGATGAGAACAGATTTCATCAGCTATTTTATCCTTAGTTAGTTACCACATTTAAACCTTTGGGGACTATAAGAATAGATCAGCAGTTATGAATCCTACACTCACTTTTGCTCGTATTGGTTGATGAAATGAAGTGACAAGTAACAAAAAGAAGTTTAACATATCTATAGACACTGATACAGAGACAATGGGATCAAATCTTCCCACCATTTTACAAAACCATGGGCAAT
Organism: Papaver bracteatum; assembly: GCA_023529315.1. Taxonomy (NCBI): domain Eukaryota; kingdom Viridiplantae; phylum Streptophyta; class Magnoliopsida; order Ranunculales; family Papaveraceae; genus Papaver; species Papaver bracteatum. The sequence continues at coordinate 6,996 of JAJJWX010005000.1, forward strand.
ATACTCTATATCCCTTCTACAGATGGGGCTCAGAGAATCGACACCAAAATAAAAGCAGAAAGAAAGAAAACTTACAAACTTCACTTGCTTTTTTTTTTTTTTGTTGTTCGACCAACAAACAATCATAAACACACTCCCATATAAGCACGCACATATTGTGACATTCAAAAAAGAATACATATTATTGTCACTATACTGGTATTGTCATTAAAACAAGAATGACTAGAAAAACAGAACTAATTCAATGACAAAATGAAAGGGAGATATCTGACATAAATAGGTTTAACATATAAGAAAATATAAAACCTTCAAAACTGATCTACACCAATGTAAAAGTCTTCTTTTGTGTGATGTCTATACAGAAGATTTGATCAACGGAAAATAAATTAAATTTAACAAAACACTACGAGACATTCTAGGGCGTGATCTTGGGGTCAAATATTTATTTGGTTGAAAATGTCATCCAACTTATCAAGCAATCAATTGGTACCGTGGCTTAACAGAACCCAAGAACCTCAAGAAGGGGAGGACTTACTATAACTAAAAGTGGCTAGAAAATTAAACTATATTCCAATATCCAGTCACTCATACTTATTATTTAGTCACTAGTACATAGATAGGAATGCCCTGAAGTCTTGGCAGTGGAAACAATAGTTAAGAGACTTGTCCTACAATTTCGGCAACAAATTAGATGTGTTGGCTTTAAGAGCAGTAAGGTTCACGAAGAGGTATTTTCTGCCAATGCCAATTTCCAAGTAAGAAGTGAACGGTCAAAGACTATCCCCAACAATATTTCTTTCCAAAACCTAGATAACACAGGCTTTGCTATCAGTTAACTAATTATGAACATAACACTGTTTGAGTCATAATTTGTAAGGTGGATAGGAGTCACTTGGGAAATAAAAATGATTCAACAATAAAAATGCAGGGGGATATCACTTCAAGCATAAAAAGATTTGAGATATAGAAGATCTACAACATTAAACACCATCATTCACCGAAGTTGTAAATTGTAATTAAACATGCCTTCTACCCTTCTCTATTGACAAGCATTATCATCATGAAATTATATATGTAATGTAACCATCATCAAACACTATACATGAAGTAAATCTAAACTAATAATAAGCTTCAACTGCTAGACAAATTATTCTTTGTGAACCCTGAAGTTTCTAAGAATAACATTATACAATCAGATATGACTACACCCAAAATTTCTGCAACTAAAACCAATTACACATCACATTTCATTGTCTCAATCATTGTTAGATGAGTGCAAAGTTAGTCCATATTATATAATCTTTGGTCCTGAATACGATATTTTAACAAGAAAACAAGATATATGTAGATTTCACATTTCGACAGCTGGAGCACCTCAATTGCGATAACATATTTTGGTCGTGAGGTCTTCACTCATCAGTACTGGAAAGCAGGTTTCTTTTTCCTCAATCTGGTCGCTAAACCTCCATGAGAGGACTACTTCCAACTGCAATTTAAGAAATTGGATCATGCTACACCATTATCCTTACTTCAATGGAAGAAACAACTTAGTTTTCAAATGAGAAAATCATTGTGCTTGTTTATATAATCTCTCTCCTCTTTGATCTCCAAGGTAGTATGTGGTATGGTTCCCAGATACAACCGAAATTTCGATCATAAGAACTCATCTGATATTTGGAAATAGCAAATTGCAGAACTCAGGTTACTGATTTGTTTACTTTTCCCTCAAACATGCCGCCTCACTCCCTCACACTGCTAGTCTCCACTCTCAATCTCGATGTGAATAATAAAACACTACGGGAAAAATAGTGATCAACTACTCCCGAAAAGAGTTGTCATATGTCTACGACGACGTTTATCGATAGGTTGCACAAGGGGGGTTGTAGAAAGTCTTCAAATCTGTACAACTCTTCAGTTAGAGTCGTAAACATAGTTGTCGTTTAGTTTTGTACAATGTTTGTTTCAGTTGTAAATGTCTTTCGAGATTTCCTCTTAATGCCTAACACAACTCATACCTGGGTTGTGAAAATAACTCCTACACTACACTTGTTGGGGTTGTAGAAAATTTGTTGGGGTTGTAGAAAATTCATTTACAACTATGGTTAGAGTTGTATGTTAATTCTTTGGCAACTTTTGTTTGAGTTGGAAGTCGATTTTTTGACTACTATGGTTTGAGTTGTTTGTCATTTCTTTGACGACTTTTTATGGCAGTTGTGGTTATTTTTCATTTGTGAAAAAAATAAATAATTGGTCATAGCATTCAAAATATACCAACATTCATTCAAATGTAAACCATCAAAATGTGACAGCATTCATACACTTGAACCAGTCTAAGATCTCAACAGTTATTGAATCTTAAGAATTTATATAAACAAGAGTAAACTCTGATCGTAACACCATTCTTGGTTCTGCTACATCTATTATAATTGCTTTTGAAAATTCGGTAAACTACTATACAAAGACCCAAGTTTGTTTATTATCTAAAGTTAACTGAGTCTCAACATACAAAATTTGCGGCATGAAGAGTGGTCTCCTCGCACGCATCAACTTCCATGTCTGTCAGTTGTGATGAGGTCCTCGGCAGGAGAACACCTTCCAAGGCTTTGCACTGCTCAGCTGTCAAAGAGTCTGGAAACTCAACAGTAAAGTGGATATATAATTTACCCCTTAGGAATCCCTTCATTATTTACTTCCTTGAATGAATCTACATAGTATCATCACAAGTATAAGAAAATCCGCCTCCTAAATGAGCAACTAGCTTAAACTTAACCAAAATACTACGCAGCATATCCTAAATGATCAACTAGCTTAAACTTAACCAAAATACTACACAACATATACATGATTACCAGGCTTTACTACTTCCCCAGGGTTGGTCTTGATGAGGAGCCACCTACCATCAAGATTGGTCAGTGCAAACTAAAAAATAAATAAACTTACTTTGAGAATTTACTCAAACTCCAGAATCTCATTTCGTTGATAAGCTGCAATCAGATTTGTCATGGTCAAGATCACAGGATCATTGTATCTGTATTTAAAAATAAGAAAGAAGTTAGTTACCAAAGAAGCTAACCCATCAACATCTGAAGAAGGTGAACAAGTAAATTCTTTAATAAACATTTGCGTATTTGCTTCCTGTGCATCAAACGGGTTCACTTCAGATTCCATAAGCATGTTCGCCAAAACTAGGTACGTGTTTGATGAAAGCAACATCACAAAGGAAGATTACATCATAATTTCATCATTTGTAATGATGAAAGAAAATACTTAAGGTATATACTAAGTATCCTTGGAATGAAAGACTGAGTTTGGACAATATTTAAGGCATTGGATGCGTCGTTGATTCCCTGCTTCATCATAGTTCTTAAAAGCTTCAAAAAAATCGGTGGCTGCCTCTGCCCATTGGCGTTCTGCCATGGGCATTTTCCAACCTCACTGACATGTGGTACGAATGACAAAAATGAACCTCTACTATTCTCCTCCCTGCATATGTCGTAAAATCCTGGAGCCATGCAACATGGAAGATTCAAAACAGCAGGCAATAGTAGTCAAAGATGGAAAACTCACAGCATATTATAAAACCATGGAGACACTTTACTCAAACGCATAGCTATCCATTCCCTTAGAAGTTAGAATCTCTAGAACTAGCATAGTATCAAAGGAAACAAAAAGAAATACAATGATCTTGAAACTAAGGTTTGTCCCCTACAAATGACCCCAATCAAGACTAAAGAAAAAGAAGATGAAGGAAGAAATTTTCAACATTCACTGAACTTGTACATAAGATTTCTGCACTTCTCAATCAATTTCAACTCCTCAAATGTTTCCATGACTCCAACAACACCCACTATGGAAACCTTAAAAGTACTTTTCAACAATGTCTTAACTTTCAAAAGGTTATCCCGGTGGCATGCAACCAGATTTTCCCTAAATATTTTACCAGAATGAATATGACAGAATCTCAAAAACCTTTTCAACTTAACTTTTCTAGGAATTTCACAATCAAAAAAAAAAAAACAGTAACCAATAACTATTTTAATAAATTATAAGGAAAAGTTTTACCAATCTACCAACTCTTTTAAAAAATTCTAAGGATATCACAGACCTAACAAACTCATTATTCTCTTCATTAAGAAATTCAATATCGCTATGCAAAACGGACAACACACAAATTAACAAAACTAAATCAGCCCCCAGACCTCTATATCCTTTCCAACATTCAACTAAAGTATTAAAAAAGCCTTAAATGGCACTGGATTATGTAAAAACTTCTACCCAGTCTAGGCTCTTCTTTGGGCATTCTGGGATCCTACAATTTCGACAAGTTAATGTCAGCTAGCTTTTCAGGTCTGCAGTATTCATAAGATGCCTTTGTAGTATCATCACCTGTATTGCTTTAAGTCCAAATTAACTTATACTCCATATGCACAGTGAATTGAACCTCCTAGATATATTGTTGCAAAATTTTGTCCAACTCTGGCATACAATCTGGGATATCCCAGCTTTCATCCACTGCTTTGTGCATGTTTGAGATCCCTAGCTCCATTTCTGTAATTCGAATAAATTCATTAGGCTACTAACATCTTTTTTAGTACCTCTACAAAATATCATAATGACATCAGCACATGAAAATGTGGGAAAGAGCAATAGTACCTCTTGGAGAGGAAATGGAGTGAATATGACCTTCATCAAGCAAATTGAGCTATACCCTCGACTTTGTCTGAAAAATGTAGGCTATGTAGCTTTGGTAACAGCTTTACATTCAAATGTTCAACATTTACAGGTTTAGATTCACATTGGCATCCATCCGATAACATCTCCTCCGTCTTCATTAAAAAACAACGACAACATCTCTATAGTCTTCAACCACTACCACCAGGTTGCTTCAATCGCCACCAACACTTCATATCCTTAATCATTCATATCACCTACAATAAAATAAACACAACATGTTATCGGATTAAAATCAAATTTCCCCCCTCCCCCCCACTTTCCTATACCTAAGGAGACACAAGCCCCAATTTCATGTCCACAACGAAACCAACAAATACCTTGAGTAATCAAACCCGAGTCCTTCTGTAAATCAGCACAGAGTCTCTCAAATATATAGAACATGGTAGCAATGGGAAGACCACCATTGGTGTCATGGTGACGAACTAAAGAATCTCCATACCACAAAAGAAGAGCATAACAACAGAAAACAGTGCAGTAAGTTGCACCCAAACCAATTCCTTTAGCTAAATGAAGAACAAAAAGGGGATCTCAGTCAGCCTTCAATCATTCATATCACAGCACACAAACTCGAACCCATTTCAAATCGATTTCTTCTCATCCGTTTTGATTTCAACATCGCAGATCCCCTTTCTTCCATCTCCAAGAACACTAACACAAAACCGATTTTCTGAAATCTCAGATTCAAAAGCAAACCCCTATTTCTCCAAACCCTAACTATGGAATTATCAAATTCTCTCGAACTATTCATCAATTTCTTCTTCCCAGTTCTTAACAAACCCTTATGTCGATCTTTTCCAGAAAATCCAACTTTCATTTCTCACTGTGTTCATCATCAATCTCTTATCTCTCTAAACTGAACAACCATATCCTAGATTTAGTATCGATTCACCACACCACTAGGTTTTTCTTCCTTTTTTCCGGCTAGAAGTTGTATTTTAGTTCTTAAAATTAAGATTCGGGATCGATGATAGTTTCAGAACACGGTTTTAGGGTAATAATTTAGAGTGAATTGAGTAAGAAACTGGAGATTTAGGGTTATGAATTTTGAGTTTCTGAGACTGATTTTGGAGATTTAGAAGATGAAGGTTTAGAGTGGGGAAAGGGTAGAAATTAGGGTTTGCAGAGAGACGGAGATGAGATGCGGAAGAGAATGAGTAGAGGTTTTCTCTCTCTCTCTCATTTTGAGTAGTTAAGTTAAAATTAATCTGGACCGTAGATAAGGAGGTCATACAAATTGGATAAATTAGGGGACGGTGTAGATTTACTTTAAGATGCACATACGGATTGGGAAATATGTGTGTTTATCTTTGTGTTAATATGAACTCATGTTTTCGGTTTAATTATTAATCTTCAACATGAAAAAAATCCAAAAAAAATATTAATAAATTAAGGACATTGTTATCGAAATTTTGATGTAAAAAAATCTAGAAAATGTATAAGAGTGAATCAGGAAAATAAAAATGAATTCGATAATTGGTGTATTTGTTTGTCCTTTCTCTTTGTGTGTTTGTGCTTCCGGTTTGAATTTCGACTAGTCGCATAGGTCATGAAGTAATTTTGACAAGTCATACAGGTCAATAAATAGCTTTAGTTCACACTGGTAAACTCAGGTTATAAGATAACTAGAGATGGACCACGAAATTCAGGATGGTTCGGACTTTAAACTTAGATGGATACATCGTCAAAATCGGTAAATATGAAGCTCATTGTTAATTCGAACTTCAAATGCGGTATGACAACATTCAAACTATGAGCCAATAAGCTCTGGAAGGGTTCTGACTTCAAACTTAACATGATACATCATCGAAATCGATAAATATGAGGCTCGGTGTTGATTCGAACTTCAAATGTGGTATAACGACATACAAATTATGAACATAGAATCTTCGGGAGCGTTCTGACTTCAAACTTAGCATGATACATCATCGAAATCGATAAATATGAATCTCAATGTTGATTCGAACTTCAAATGAGGTATATCAGATTGAACATCACATGTTCAAAGATTACTAGAGTTAGACCTGAGTTTCTCTTTCGGATGAACTGGAGACGGAATATATCAGATTGAACACCACATGTTCATAGATTACTATAGTTAGACCTGAGTTTGTCTTTTAGATGAACTTGAGACGAAATATATCAGAATTGAACATCACAGGTTCAAAGATTTCTAGAGTTAGACCTGAGTTTCTCTTTCGGATGAATTGAAGACTAAATATATCAGAATTGAACATAACAAGTTTTGAGATTACTAGAGTTAGACCTGAGTTTGTCTTTCGGATGAACTCGAGACGAAATATATCAGAATTGAACATCACATGTCAAAGATTACTAGAATTAGACCCGAGTTTCTCTTTCGAAACTTGGCTGGGAGTGGACTACTATAAGTCGGAAACTTGGTAAGGATGATGAATCCATCCATTTACAGGTAAGATTCCTTTGGAATATTCCCCGAAAATTTAAACAAACCCTATTCAGGCATATTGTATGCAGACACTGGCTCCGAGATCGAAACCTCGCTGGGAGTGGGCTACTATAAGTCGGAAACTAGGTAAGAATGATGAATCCATCCATTTACAGGTAAGATTCCTTTGGAATATTTCCCGAAACCTTAAACAAACCATATTCTGGCATATTGTATGCATACACTGGCTCCGAGATCGAAACCTCGCTGGGAGCGGACTACTATAAGTCGGAAACATGGTAAGAACAATAAATTCATCCATTTACAAGTATGATTCCTTTGGAATATTCCCTGAAACCTTAAACAAACCCTATTCTGGCATATTGTATGCATACACTGGCTCCAAGATCGAAACCTCGCTGGGAGTGGGCTACTATAAGTCGGAAACTTGGTAAGAATGATGAATCCATCCATTTACAGGTAAGATTCCTTTGGAATATTCCCCGAAACCTTAAACAAACCCTATTCTGGCATATTGTATGCATACACTGGCTCCGAGATCGAAACCTGGCTGGGAGTGGACTACAATAAGTCGAAAACTTGGTAAGAATGATGAATCCATCCATTTACAGGTAAGATTCCTTTGGAATATTCCCCGAAACCTTAAACAAACCCTATTCTGGCATATTGTATGCATACACTGGCTCCGAAATCGAAACCTCGCTGGGAGTGGACTACTATAAGTTGAAAACTTGGTAAGAATGATGAATCCATCCATTTATAGGTAAGATTCCTTTGGAATATTCCCCGAAACCTTAAACAAACCCTATTCTGGCATATTGTATGCATACACTGGCTCCGAAATCGAAACCTCGCTGGGAGTGGACTACTATAAGTCGAAAACTTGGTAAGAATGATGAATCCATCCATTTATAGGTAAGATTCCTTTGGAATATTCCTCGAAACCTTAAACAAACCCTATTCTGGCATATTGTATGCATACACTAGCTCCGAGATCGAAACCTCGCTGGGAGTGGACTACTATAAGTCGTAAACTTGGTAAGAATGATGAATCCATCCATTTACAGGTAAGATTCCTTTGGAATATTCCCCGAAACCTTAAACAAACCCTATTTTGGCATATTGTATGCATACACTGGCTCCGAAATCGAAACCTCGCTGGGAGTGGACTACTATAAGTCGAAAACTTGGTAAGAATGATGAATCCATCCATTTACAGGTAAGATTCCTTTGGAATATTCCCCGAAACCTTAAACAAACCCTATTTTGGCATATTGTACGCATACACTGGCTCCGAAATCGAAACCTCGCTGGGAGTGGACTACTATAAGTCAAAAACTTGGTAAGAATGATGAATCCATCCATTTATAGGTATGATTCCTTTGGAATATTCACAGAAACCTTAAAGAAACCCTATTCTGGCATATTGTATGCAGACACTGGCTCCGAAATAGAAAACTCGCTGGGAGTGGACTACTATAAGTCGGAAACTTGGTAAGAATGATGAATCCATCCTTTTATGGGTATAATATTCTGTCTCCATTCTCCAAAGCAGCGTATACAAGTATTCAAAAGATTATAGGATGCATGGATTACACATAGCCCGCTCATAAGAAAATAAGTTCATAATAACTAGAGCAATGGCTGATGCTTCTATTTTATGTCATCATTAATGTACATAAACTTTACTGCAATACCAATATTTTTGTAAGTACCTTTTGGATTATTCGAAGGAAAAACATGGCCAACTAGTTGATATGCAAGTTCCTTTCTCTTCCCAGCAATTCCATGCTCAAAATATGCATAAGTGATATCCAAACTCTATAATCAATAAATCCTCCTAATAAGAACGAACAAATCCAATACGAAACTGAGTTCCCAATATATTCAAAAGAGGCATTAGAACTACTGAAAGAGTGAACATAAAATATTTTAAGAAAGAAATAAATAAAAAACAAAGAGGAAAATGAAAAGCTTAATAGTTAATGCCAAATGAAACACTTGCATGAAGTCGGTTATAGTGAAGAATGGATTAAACCAGATAGTCCATTGCCTGGATTTAAACAACAGTTCAATAGGGGATTGAACCAGGTAGTTCGTTGCAGGGGATTGAACCAGATAGTTCATTTCCAATCAATTAAACAAAAGTTGAATAAGCAAAGAATCTTTTAAACCAAACTATGAGGCATCAAATACAAAGGTCCTCCACTAGGCGCATGATAAGCTTGAAATCCTACAACATCCAAAGAAAAAAACTCAATGTTGATCTTTCTATTCAAGTCTAGGGCATCATACAAAAACATGAAAACCATTAATGTGTTTACCAACACACTCTAGTTCCAATTTCACTTATCCCTAACCAAATCACAGCGACACTTTAAATTTGAATCTACAAAGAAAAACTTACAAACTACTGATGCCTGAAATACAAAGTTCCATGGCCGGTGGAATCCTAAAACATCAAACAAATACCAAACATAGAGACTCAGCAATGATCTTTCAATCCAAAACCAGAGTTTCAAACAAAAGAGAAAACACCTGGAAAACAAACCTAAATAGAAAAAATAAGATACACCCAAATCATAAACTAGGGATTTCACGAAAATAACCAAAAACTTATACCTTGTACCGAATCACATATTTTAGAATCTTCGCGACCACCATCAAATCAAGACCATTATGTTTCCTAAGAGAAGAAATAGCGAGATCCGTGTGGTTCTCTTATGGAGATAGAGAGAGATTTTAAGCTCTATTTCTGTACAAAAGAAAAAAAATGGAAATTTTCAGAGTACACGACATAGATAGTGAGTGATTGAGATAAGGATTGAAGCAAGAGATGAAACCTTATATTGAACTAAAACATGATCTGCTAAGGAAAAAAAAATGAGAAGTGAGAGATGGATCTGCTTGGGTAATGGACCAGTGGTATATTGAGAATCTTCATTTAAGGAGCTATCAAACTGAGAGGCGGAGGAGTCGAGACTAGAGAGACCCACTAACAAAAATGACCCACTACTTGGATAACTCAGACTGACTACATCGTGCATTTGAGTTGCTTTATGATAGACTATATACGAATAGAAGCAGTTCTTGATCAGAACTGTCACTGTAAATAAAAGGTGGCGGTAGTTAGAAGAAATGTTATCTAAAAGTTGTGCACTTTGGTAACAGTTTTAATATGAAACAGTTACCATACCTGAAAAATAACAAAAATTTCTAAAATGTTATTATACATCAATGTACAATAACACCTTTCTATAAAAACTGTCATTATACAACTATTTTATAACAGTTTTAAAACTGTCACAATTGTATTTCACCATTGGTGTGAGTTTTCCATAAAAACTGTTGCTTATATCTCATAGATTATTCTTCGGTGACAGTTCTTTGGTGAACTGTCATGGTTTTGGATTTTGAACTGTCACCAAAGCCCAATTTTGTGCTAGTGTTCATGCTTCTCAACACAGATATGACATAGAGGATATCTTCATATAATTAGCTTATAACTTAATTACCGTGCAAAAGAAATCCTAAATGAAAATCCGACAGAATGAGTATCCAGAAAGAGAAATGCCCACCATTTCATCTTAGTGAACTCAGCTAGAGACATGATGGTTCCCTATAAAGGATGTGGAAAAATGAGAACCAATATGAGCATGAAGCAAAAAATGTGATACTATTGGTGGAAAAGGAAAATTGCAATCAGCTTAAACATGTGATAGCCCAACGACAAAAACTTCAGAATTGGTTATCACATGAATGTATTAGATTATTTCTTTGTGGTCATACAAAGCCATTTCTCCCAAAAACCAGTAAAAAAAAACGTGTTCAGAAAAACAGGGACATTCAGTTCATAAATCGTGTATCACAGAAGTAGAAAAATGGTTACCTGCGCATCTTAGACTCATTCTTACCGATGGTATCACAGGACAGTAGAGTGAGTTTATATGTGGCATTTCCACATATAGTACAAGTGTGTATTATTTGCCCTATGAAAATAACCAAATCGGGCACGGATCCTCTGTCTCAAAAAAAAAAACACGTGCCCCTGTCCCAACCTATTAGGAGGTAAAACGTGTATATCTAAATTGTTTCGCATTTAATCCATGTCACACCGTTAATAATTAGTCGTAATCATTAATACTGAAACAATACACAAGATCTTCTTCATCCCCTAAGTTCTAAATTCATGAAATCTAGTTAACCGATTTGATTGCCAAAAACACAATTACATGACAAGGTCGGATTATAAGGATCATTATTACAGAAGCATTTTTCAAGATCATCATCTTTTTTTGATCGAAAAGGTCATCATCTAACTCTAACAAAAGATCATCTTCTTCTTTCATTTCCAAATCATCAAACAAAGGCAAAAAGAATATCATCATTTTTTGTCTGTGATTTATATATTTCAAGAATACTTCCATGAAAGAGAGTGAGGTATTTTTCAACGCCAACCCAAAGAAAATATCTCAATCAATTCTCCCCATTGAACCAATAATTAAACCAACCGATTCTTTCAAAACCCATTAGTTCCATTTAACCTTTTATTCCAAAAGTTCCACTTATTTGCCATAATCAGAAAAAAAAACCCCAGTTATGATTTTTGGAAAAAACCTATATCTCAATTTAGGAAATCATAAAACTCTTATAAATTTCACAATCAGTGTCCATCCACCTTAGATTTGTTAACTAATTGACAGGGATGATTTGATAAATCTATTAGAGTTTAGTTTTACATGTAATTTCGGATTTAAACTGGGTTATCAAGGTTTTCTTTCGATCTTATTTGAGTATTTACCTATTAGATGTATAAGTAAAGATGGATTTATGGATTATAATTGACAGGGTTAAATAAAATCCGGTATCGTTAACTCAAGGACACGTGTTACCCCCTAAGAGGTTGGGACAGGGGCACGGGCATTTTTCTGAGACAGAGGATTCGCATAACACTCTATTCAATTTGGAAACTAAAAAGAATGAATTGGGAATAGTACCTGTAGTATGTCAAAAGCGTAGCCTGTAAGAAAAAAAAAATACCCAGTTAGAAGGAAAAAAATGCATCTAATTCATTAGAAAAACTATCCATCATTATAAAAGTTGTGGCAATCAAATAGGTGAAACTTGAGCTCTCAAAGTGACCTATTTTCCATAAGGTTACGACTTAGGTATTCCATTTTAACTTCAAGACTTGCATGCTTAAGAGATAAGGGTTGTTTCCTAACATGTTAAAATTAATGTATAAAGAGGAAAGGAGGACATACCGGATTCAAATTCATATATAATAAACAGGTAGTCACAAATGAGATCATAGAAGCCGCAATTATGAATTTAACTTTTTAATGCGTCCTTCGCTACTTGATCAACACATTCTAGGAAGTTATTCAAGGTACCTATGAAAATGAACTCGAAAATTTAACCATTTACTAAAATTAACATTGGAATTAATTACAGACTACTACTAATTGTAAACAGTATTAAATAAACAAAAAATTTATCGATGCCAAATTTAATAGTTAACCATGGAGCATGTAACTCTTCTCAACCCTTCTAAATCCCTTTAGTTAACTACGAGATGTCTGCCACTCTTCTTAACATGTTTTCCTTACCATTTATGAAAAGTTTTTTGAGAAGTGTGTTTAACGCATCATAGATATCTATGACGGAATATTTACTGATCCATACACCACATCCATAAACATCAATTCAACATATCGGTCCTGATTAGGTGATATGAAAGCTCTCCAGTGACCATTCTGGATGGCTTTCTAGTCATGTTTCCCATACTGACCCAACCCAAGAGCATCATTACTGAAAATACAGTCACATTATATGAAGAAATATAGCTCATTAGGTGACATGAAATCACTTCAGTGGCCATTCTACCCCTTATCCAAATATTTATGTAAATATAAAAATTACCATTCCTAAATAAGTTTGTGTAACAATTAGTTAGTATAATCATTAATTAGTGTAATTAAGTTAGGTTAATTAGTAATTAGTGCAAGATTAAGTCAATATTTTTTTCTTAAAATTAAGTTATTGAGATGGCAGAAGAAGGTTAACTTTTGGGGATTATGTTGATATGTTTTTTCAAACTGTTGAAGTCGGCAGCATCTCGTCCCAGTTTAACAGCGCCAACTTTGTCTGAATCGTTAAGAAGTCCAAATCTCAAAAAGGTTGGTTATGTGCAATTTACATTTTGTATCTTCTTTTTCTTTTAAAGGAATACTTTAGTAATCATTAAATTTTGTATTCTTTTTTTTTCACATTATATGTAAATTTTAAACTATTAGCATGATTTATATTTAATTCAATTTGATTCATTTCTGATTAGATTACAAAAAAAATTGAATGTCAGACACTAATAGAACACACTAATTATGATGGTTAACATTGGGATAAAAACTGTCAAAGTAAAGTTTTATATTGACGGTAAATTGAAAAAAGTGTAACTATAATAGTCTTAAAGTGACAGTTTATAAAGAAAAACGTCAGCAAAAGGTACATAAATTGACGGTTATATAAGAAACCGTTGGAAATATTATTTATGCTGACGCTTTTCCAAATTATAATGACGGTTTGTCGTGAAAACGGTCACCATAATATCGTAAAGGTGACATTTTTAATAGGACATTGTCGTGGATGTCAGTTAAAGTGACGATTAAGATACTTCATGATAGTTTTGATGGTTAATTGGTGACAGTTATGTGACAGTTCAGAAGTGACATTATAAAATGACCTCTACGGTGACACTTCCTTTGGTGACACTTTCAAATTTCACCCGAACTGTCACGAAATTGATACGGTGACAATTTTGAAATGTCACCTATGTTGATTTTTCTACAAGTGATAAGAGTTGGAAAAACTCAATTATATTTTTATTTTATGGATCCAAGCCTTCAAACCACCTAAGAAAATTTCAAATTTAGTTTTTGGAAACATGACTATTGTGGCTTAATTATGTCAGCGATTGGTTGAAAAGTAGACCTTTTAGTCGCCCATGAGTTTGCTCTACCTTAAGTAAAAGCATACACAAACCTCTCTTTGTGTGGCTGTTGATGGTGGTTTTTTAAACAAAGGGTAAAATTATAAAACCCCAAATAACCTAATGTCACCGGTGACACATTTATTAGGACATTTAATGCATATAGTCAGTATTTAATGGGGGGGGTATTTTTTCAAATTAGGGTTACAACGAAAAAACCATAATCACCTCCATGCCAATGGAAAATCATGCCAGCCACACCTAGCCCAAGCTAGCCGCGCCATGCCAAACGCACTCTGCCTAGGCCCTAACTATGCTAGTCACACCAAACGCGCCAAAGCATGCTAACCATGCTAGCCACACCTCCGTACCAGGATTTGGGAGGTAGGACTAGAGCGTCCAAATCCCAACAAATATGGGATTAAACGTAAATTTCTATTATTATATTTAAGTTAATTAAACGGATTCTAGCGATGTGAGACGATTGTCCTTTCACATGCCCCCTCACGTGTAAGGCCAATCACTGGCCTCACACGTGGACCTACATACGAGTTACCAGTCCATCGGTAACAAGTGTACACCGGTGAGTGACTAAATCAGGGGGTAACACCTTGGCCAGTATCGGCACTGGCCTACACCCCGGTTGTACAAGTGAAAAATCGGTTAAACTCTTTGGCCAGTAATTCGGCCTACACCCGGCGTATGCAAGTCTGGGTCTGGGTATTTGCTCTGATACCATGTTAAAGTCTGCGGGCATGCAACTCAAAACCAATTGGCAATGAGTGGAGCATCCCTTCCATATTATATTTAAGTTAATTAAGCAGATTCTAGCGATGTGGCACTATTGTCCTTTCACAAATGAGCAGAGAGTAACGCATCGAAATAAATTTTTCTGAAACAAATATTCTAAAAGAAGTTAAAGAACAATGATAACAGAGAAAGAACAATAGCAGTTATGGCTCTCATTTTGGTCATACTCACAAAATTTATGTACTGATATTACTCGGTATATCATACATTTTAGAGGCATATAGAGAAATCAGATTTTCTTTCTAAATTCTAAGGAACATTTTGTGACATGATTTTTTCTCACCCATTGATTGTGCTTTACTGAACTATCTCTGAATATATTTTCCTCATCAAACTCGATTGCACTTCACTTACTATCAGATTGAAATAAGGTGTGTCCTCAAGGAAGGCTTTTAGTACTCATATAAAGTGCCGCATACTGTAATAAATTTCATGAATGAAGACAAAGAAAAAATAAAGTTGTAAAGAGAATTCATTATCTGTATTTCCAAGGAAATCAACCTATATTCAATAAACACAACAAACTGTTTCACAGGAATGAACTGGAAAAATATTATCAACAAAGAAAATCTTTTCATAAAAAAAGGATTATGGGATTTGGACTTGTTGGCTGATGGGCTGGTGCTTGGAAATTAGTGTCATTCACAAGTTTGATACACTGCATATGAGATCATTTATTTCATCCATCAATTACCGTGTAGGATGTAATCTCTAATTAATAAGGCAATCTCTAATTAAGATTACATGGGATTATGTTGGTAGCTCCATAGATTATGTTTATCGTATTTGTATTCACATTTCACAACAAGTTGAATGGCCAGCAATGCTGCTAGTGTATATATAGTCATTAATTAGTGGTTCACCTAGGATGTAGAGCTATACATTACCCTCCCTTATAGTTTACTATGACATGGTTGCAAGTGTCACATAATGATGACGCATTACAGAGCTGCAGGCCAAGTCAGAGTTCCGCCGTAATGATGCAATGCGAAGCCATAATAGTGGTATTACTGTATAGACTGTTAAGTGCTGAAGATATCATAAACCCACAGAGAAAATGTAGTGCAAGTGCAGCACTACATTCTAAATACATTTGGCTGAATAATGAAGCTTATTGGCCGACACAATGAGGCTTCATTAAGGGAAAGGCAAGACAAGGCCAAAGTGATAGATATAACATGTGATGTTGGCATTGAGGCATATCCGTGGAATTGAGCTGGCCCAAACTCAAGGATGATGAAAGAAGAGTGAAATAGACTAATAGTTAGTCTATGGCATTAGTTCAAGGATGGACAAAGCTTGAACAATGCAAACAAGTTGGTAATGTAAGAGTTGCATTACTGTTGTCAAGCTAATGGGCGTAGTGAAGCATATATGACGCATGAGTAACTATAGTGAGCTTAAGGAGTCGGCCTCGACAATTGAAGCATAAAGAGTGTTCTTACATTAGCTTAGAGTTATAAACATGCAAGGCCAAGATGGATGAACGTTGGCGCAAGGCAGAATCCAGTATGCCAAAACACGTGGCGCAATACGGCTCTAGTGATAGTTTCGAGTTGGTTACGATCTTCACAAGCATGCCAATGATGCGTGATTAAGTAGAACGGTTATAAAGGAGTTTATAAACGTGGGAGCAAGATTGATAACTGCAAAAGAACAGGTGTTGGACGATAGGCGCAAGTTAGAGGAGAACTGTCCAGTTGGCACAATTATTGGCGGTTACAGAACTGCTCCATGGAACAGATGGATATCTCTAATGTGTTCAACGTTTGGGAAAGGTTTGTCCAAGTAAATCTATTGTATAAATAGTCCTGAGGAGGGGAAAATTAGGCAGGCTTGCATTGAGAACATATGTGAGAGTGGGGTTTGCATATGTGAGTGAATAACAGGGTTACCATTTGGGTGATCCAACTATGATCATGAAAATATTGTCTTGTATGATATCATCCCTGAAATATATGGTACCTTCCTTTATCAAAAGTGTTAAAAACAACCAACCACATCTTCCACACTACGATGTTATCGATGTTGTAACGGAAACATAAAATTAATATTGTCCATCACTACTCACCAGCATTCACCGTCACTACTTCTTCCACCACAAACCAAGGGCGGAGCCATGATTTTGAGGAGAGAGGGATAAAAAATTCTTGGCAAGTTGGATACATGTGAAAAATGGACTTTGTAACCCATTTTACGATAAAAGAACAAAAATAAGTATAATTGTGCTTGGCTCTGCCCTTAACCACCACTAAACTTTCGTCCACCACCTATTCTAATACTCATTGTCACAGAAAATGTCTATTGATATTATTTATCAAAATTACTTATTAGTAAAAATAAATATTATAATTAATTAAAAAAATATTTATAATTAAAAAAATGATAAGTCATTTATTATGAGCAATTAGTGAAACACTAATTAATAAAACACTTTATAATGAATAGATTATTTATTATGTGTAATTAGTGAAACACTAATTAATAAAGCAATTATGGTATTTAAGTTGAACAAACCACCACTGTTGATTTATCTTTTCTATCAATTCCAACCAAGGTGGAACACTGGTTAGAGGCCACTCTTATGACACAATAGGTCATGAGTTCGAACCTCCCCATTATAATTTTTGAAATTCCATATCTTGACTTGAGTATTCATTTTTCATTCATAATATTAGAAATAATGCCGCGCGTGCGAGTTGTAGGGGGTGGTCAGGAGAACCACATCCCTTGATTTATCTTCTCTCTAGACAAATCTGGACCACCACTTACATAGGCAAACTTAGCATAGCTTTGTTTTGTATCTTAGATAGAATTGCGGTTTAGTTGAGGGTTCATTTGCTATCGTTTGATTTCAGATCTCTTTGTTTTAATCTAACGGCTTATCCTTGTGTTTATTAGGGTTCAGTCATTAAGAGATTTGGGCATCTATCGAGCATATTAGTATTATTCGCACTTGACTCATATAAGTAAATGTTGACCAGTCTATAATTTTTATTGACTAGATGAATAAAACTTGACCGACAAAAATATTACCATTGAAAGAGAAATACTGAAGGAGTTTGAAGGAGTTGAGACTTAGAAAAACTTATTGTATTTATATATCGATACTTACAGGACATTCCGTGCTATACAAGAGATATATCATGTGCAAGAATATTACAGGATATTACGTGAATAACAAGAGTTTATATTTAAGGAAACTCAAAACTAGGTTGCTTCCGTTAGGTTACTTCCGTAACATTTCCAACAAAATGTTAAATAACGAAGCAATTAAGACTCAACAGGAATCGGTATTACATCAGAAGTCAAGCCATCTAATATGGAGCCTTGAATATGGAAATGTTTAGAAGAGGTAGTACATCTAAAATGTTTAAGTGAATTTGGATAAAGTACCCCGCTTTTTGGATACCCACTAAAAAAATGCCCCCGTTTTTTTAAAATTTGTTAAAGTACCCTCAAGTTAGTTTTTCCATCTAGTGTTAGTTAATACTAATTGACTTTTCATATTTGACCTTTTATTATTGCCACATTGATTTTATACATCATTTTTCAGGTTCGTCGAGTCCGGTTCTGGATCGTTACACCGTTTTCAGGTTCGTTACATCATTTCCCAAAAAGGGTTCATCATTTCAAGTGTTTTGGGTTTTTATTTGGAAGAAAATGACTTTCTACAACATTTCTTTTGGTTCATCGAGCCCGGTTCAAGATCGTGACAACGCTTTCAAGTTCGTCGAGCCCGATTCAGGATCGTTACACTATTTTCAGGATTGTCGGATCATTTACCTTCCCCATCAAGGAGATGTAGTTCAGGGGTAAATATGACTTTTAATTGGAAAGATAACTGCCACCTAGCACTTAACTAGATGGAATTTTCCTTTTGAATAAAACGGGGTACTTTAACAAATTTCTAAAAAACATGGGCACTTTTTTAGTGTAATGTGAAAAATAAGGATACTTTATCAAAAAACCCAATGTTTAATAGGGTCGTGTCCACAATTTATAAAAGGGATACCAGTTTTGGTGGGCTTATATCATTGTAAAGGTCAAAAAGATTCAAATAGATCTTGACCGTCAGATCTTCCAAATGATACCAGCCCCGTAAAACTGGTATAGCGTTATCCCGTGGAACCAAAATGTTAATAAGGGATTACAAGAACACAAAAACGGGCTTGAAAGCCCAAATTCTAAAAAGTTCAGGCGGGAGAGGCAGCTGGGCTGCTCCGCCACTGGTTATGTCTTGTCACACTTTTAATTGGATAGAAGTTAACTAGTTGTCATACTTGTATCTATGGAACCAAGCAGTATTTTTTGTAATTGTTATTGCTTCTTAGTTTGTCCTCAACTTGTTTCGAGGGAAACGACTTGTTGTTTGATGCCTCGTACCTCCTTGTATGAACAAAGAATTTTACCTTAGTCTTTTTACCCGGTAATTTCTTGTCAGTTGAAACAAAATTAAGTGAACAAACTAAGGAATCTTCACGAAACAGCGTTAGCTTGATCACATAATAACTGGGCTTCTGGTAGAAGTTTAATCAATACGTTCAAGGCCCATATATGTTGAGTCATTGGATCTTCAATATACACCACAAAATGTACAAAGAACATCTTTTGTGCTCCTTTGCTGCCAGAAAATGCAAATTCCGGACTAATGTTTATCCTAAATTGAACTGAGGAATACTTAATCATAGTTAGTAATTTTACAATCGATCTAATATAAAAAAATTAAAATCAAGAACACGTTTAGTTAATTTCCTTCATTTAAACCAAAACAATTACAGATTACAGAACTAAGCACCGCTAGCTTTTCTCTTTTCTACTTTGCTTTCAGATATATAAAATTTAAGCTTAATTACATTTTTCAGGTCCTCTTTCTAAACTATTGATCTGATTCACATCTTCTTAGCTAGTGATAATTAAAAATATATTCTTACTGAAGATACTACATCAGAAGACCATAGAAATCTGGATCACGAGGCAAAGAGACTTTAAAGTTTAAATAACTAGAATTTAACAGAAAATTAAATATTTTTGAGAGGAAATTTCATAATGCCAAATACAATGTTGCATTGTTGATTGATGCTATTAAACATGCATCTTCCATGATGTTGTTGTTGCTGCGATGTATTGAATTTTACATAGAATATAATGAAGAAGAAAGGTGCTGCTGATATTTATTTTCTGGTTAGGGTTTGATTTCTCAAGGAATGGATGGAGGCGCAAATACTAGTAACGCTTGTGTACAGTTGCATACGGGCCCGTTTGGTTTATGGTTCATTTGCTATCCTTGATTTCAGTTTTTTTTACTTCATCTAACGGCTCATCCAAGAACACTAGGGCTCATCTCGTGCCTTGTCGGCATGGTCATGCACTCATTTCTGGCCTGAAAATTCGATTTTAACCAAATTTTAAGAGAGTTGGGACTTTAGAAGTATTAATCACGCTATAATGAAGTAGGCAATGAACAGAACATTTTGACCATCGGCTGTTGGCTCCCATTCATGTGACGAAAAGTCTTCGAAAATCTTGGTTGTTCTCACTTCTCAACTTCTTCGATTGTTCTGTCGGAAATTCACATTTCATTTGAATTTATCATTCAAAAAATACTAACGTACCAAGCAAATAAACTCCCCCAAAACCGGGGTGAGACAAAAAAGTAGGGCCCACATACCTTTTAAAGGGACCCATGTTAATTCCCTTGCCGCGGGGCCCACCATCATGTGAGACACCCGGTTTTTGTTTTGTTTTTTGCCTCGGTTCGTGTAGAATCATTGTTTAGCATTTAAGCAATTCACATTAAGAAGTTCAACCCCACATTCCAGTAGTACCTTTTGTGTGTGCGGATACACCAAGAATGGATACACCTACTAAAACTGCAGGCATGAGGGAATGATTATAATCCCACCAGGGTATGTTCTACTCATTGTGCAGACCACTATTGTTCCCTCTTTTGCAATATCTCCATTATTCTATTGAAACAAGACCTTAACCCGTGCATACGCACCGGAAATATCAAGATACAAATTAGGACACAAAAACGTATCAAGATACTTAAGGCATGGTGGTCTATTGCATTTTTTTAATGGTAGTTATAACGTAACGTACCTCTTAATCTTGATGCAACACTTCCATTAGACATGTATGGATTCTGAAGGAAGCAACCCTACAACATGTTTGACAACTACTACCCCTAGAGATTCTATCAGCCAAACTTGGGGGTGAGGGTGGAGAACTTTGGATTCTTAATTCATGAGACAACCAAGAAGTGAAGGTTAGATGCTTGCATCATGCATGTAGCGTGAAGCTTGAAAATCTCAAGGATTTAAATCATTGTATCTTGTCTTCTATTCTCATATAGGGTCTTCATTGCCTTGGAGGGCCCATGCTGGGCCTTGTGATTCTCTTTTGGTGATGTTCTTGGTTAGATGATGCCATGATGCAACGTAATATAGACTTGTATATCCAACGTAATATTTCTCATCGTCTGGAAAAAACCCATTGATCAAGACGGCCTGGTCTCAGCAATGCAGAATCAATTATCTCTGGCCTGTTTGTGGCACCGATTATAAACACTGTCTTCTTTGCATTCATTCCATCCATTTCAGTTAGAAGCTGGTTCAAAACCCTATCAGCAGCACCTGCCGCTATATCCCCTCCGGTTACTGGCTACATACAATCACAAACATAGTGTATTTCATACAATTAAATAGTAAGATCAAGTGCTGCAAGGATTGGCAAACGTATAAAAGATTTGAAGTCCCATAATTTTCTTCACCCCCTTAAATTTTCTATTTCAATCACTTGATCTTGATTACTATCTACAAAACAATTCACTCAAGTATTTTCTCCCAACTCATCAAAATTACTCATGGGAAACCATGCAATAACCGATGTTAACTGGGCAAAACAGAAAATCTAATCAAACACGTATGGTCATGTATGCTGTTACTTTGTACATATAGTTCATGATTACGTTAGAAATATGATTCATTCTAATTATTTGATAGGAAATCATAAACATTTTATCACACCTTGGTACTGCCTTCAGGAAATTTATTTCACACCTTGCTGTTGCCTTCCATGTAACTTTTCCAACCATCCATAGCACATCAATGCATGATTCCTTAAATGGTATATATCTGTAATGGTTAGTTCTATACTGATTGTAATTATTAAGAACAAAGAAAAATTTAACAGAATTTTCCTCCAACCTTATTCTCTGGATCTTCTAATTCTTTGTAAATGTCCATCTTGATTGTTTTATGATACAGAAAGTCTTCTTGACTAACAAAAATTAAAAAAATCTTCTTGACGCAGCATCTTATGTCGGTGTTTCAACTCGTTAACATTAGATTTCGAAGCGGGTTTATATACATCTTTTCTGAAGCGGCAGCAATTTGTTTTGGCACGAAAAACATTAGTGCCCAAAGGACACATCTTTTCGCCCAACCAACAGTCTTTCCTGGTTGAAACATATCGTCATATATTTGGCTAACGATATCTATATCCGACCAACCGATGCATCTTTTGGTGTATACTGGCGTATCCTTTCAACCATGCATGAGCATACCTTTTGAATTATGCTCTTGAAATTGCTTTTGTATGGGAAACTTGTTAAAACTCAAACTTGGTTTTAAACTTGTTAAAACTCAAACTTGAAAGAGGCATGTACTTTATTGAATATCTGAAGTCGATGACGTGGTTCATCACGTATTAGGACGATTATGATTCAGCAGAAATATGAATTATCTATTGCTATGTGATCTCTATACCAAAAGTCTTTGAAACATTGTGCTAGAGGACTGTGTGTAGAAATTTTTTCTTGTCTCAAAACTATTTGCAGAAATTATATAGATGCATATTTTTTTTTTCAAACAGATGTGTCTCCAAAATGTATCATTTGAATGGTAGCTTTTAACATATAAGTTGTGTCTTTTCATATTAAGCTTGACAAAGTGGCTCATATTGGAGACACCTTTGTGTGAAAAGGTATAATGACATGTTAATGAGATGGATAATGGTGATGATGTGGCTTAACCACAAATCAAAATGATTGTGGTGATGCCATGTGGCACTCTTGGGGTCTCTTATTATAAAGAAAGATATTACTAAACTAAACTAAGAGATACAAGTCCGCCAGCAAAATGGTACCTGTAGCGCCCCCTAAGCTAGCAGCTGACTAATCCAATAAATTAACTAAATAAAAAGGCACTAAAATCTAAAACATGCACTTAAGCATTCAGTTAAGAAATGCGATACAGAACTTAACCCAAAGCTAACCCCGCTCAGAAATATATATACAAGATATTCTCTCAAATGATACATATATAATAGTCAATTGATTTTTTTTAAATAAAATGTACAACATAATAAATATAACAGAAGATAATCAACTAACGAAGTCAACCTGTGAATCTTTCGTTGTGCAACCCTGATCTGTCACAGAAACTGAAATGGGAATAATTAACATTTAACCTTCTAAGTAATCATAGGCAAGATTTGGAAAACAATACATGTCTTTCCGAAAACATTAAACAGTGACTAAGTCACTGAAATAATCATACATGTATATGGAACAAACTCCTTCGTCAAACAATGTACTAATATGGTTGTAAATTCCTAACCGGAAATTCACACCTATTTAGATATGGATTCCACCAAGACCATGGTGACCAACTCTAAAAAATAAAAGCTGAATTAAAGTAGATATAAATGTGAAGGAGCGTATCCCATATACCACAAGTGGAAATTCTAATTTCCCATAACAAGTCATATTGACAACACAATACAAGTCCTTTACACATCGTGGAAAGATTCACAGAAATAACAGGATTTTCATAATACATTTTAAACAAAGCATGAAATGCACGGACAAACAATGCATGAGTTTGTTAAGCATAAACTTTAGTGAAAGCAACAATAATGAATACAAAGAGTCAAATGCATTCCCAGACCTTTTTGATAAAAGCCACGCCTACCTCGCGATCCATGATCCACTGGTTCAGCCTTTGAATCGATCATTATTAATAATTAGTTGTTAATTACACAAGAATTCTAAGATTCTAGCCAAAATTGCTCACACAAGAATTATACAATTCTAACTAATAGTCTTAAGCCCATTTACATTTCTATACCCTTTTATTATATATCTTAAGCCCATCTAAGGTTCTTCACATCTTCATAATCCATCTCTTGAGTATCTAAAGATTTACCAATTCATTGGGTTGGTTCTCTAGTCCAATAGCTAAGTCTTATGAGTATCTACAACTTTGTAGAAGAAACCAAAGTCTAATTCGGACCACAAGAGGTCCAAAACATCTAACTAAGAAAACAACCCTAAGCCCAAGTCCACCAACCCAACCCATTAAACTAAGGTCCAGTCCATCTGAGTCACTAACAGTCTCTGACGGTCAAACTAACAGTCAAAAGGTCAATTAACAGTCAACGTCAGTCAAAAGGTCAATGTCCTGGTCAAGAAGACAACTCAGTCAAGGTCCACTGAGTCAGTACTGGGTCAAACCGATTCAAGGCTGGGTTAACTCAGCCACTAAGACTGATTAGGTTAAGTTAGATTCAATTTTGACTCAGTCAGATTAACTGAGTCAACTAAGAAAACTAGTCAGACATCTGACTGGGATGACTAACAGCCTAATTCTATTGCAGCAACTCAATCAACTCAAATAACAATTCATTTCATTCGATCTTAAACAAACTTCAAATTTCAGTTACAATACTAAACTAAGTTTACCTGCAATTGCAGCTCTAAGCAACACTCCTTCAACATTCAGCTAGCTATAATACTAAATCACAAACAACAACAACAACAACAATAACATTAGGTCTACAACCTGCACCCACAATTCCCTTAGTTCCTAAACCTCCACCAGTTCACCTCTAACTCCCTACTTTAATCACTGTTCAACTCAACATTTCCCCTTGAGCCTTGAATCAACCCCAATAATAGCTAACCCTTCTCCATATAATTTCAATCCATATGTTTCTTCCATTTCTAATTGAAATGATACAACTTCAATCAACCTACAATTATCCTTCATTACTCTTATATACTACATACAGTACCTAACCGATTCATCTAACTTCTCTGCAAGTCTGAGCAAAACTCAGCTACAAATCAATAACAAACACCCACATACTCCAATACAGCCACCTGCTGGAACACCTCATGACTCAACATCATCTCATCTTGTACCTCAACTCATATAAACCACCAATATACACTACTGAAACACACAACCCAACTCAAACAATACTCCATCCATAGTACTAGTTCAACCTTTACTCATACACTCATATCCATTCTGCAATTTCAACTCCAATTACCCTGTGTAACAAAACCTTTCCTCTACCAATCACACTTATAACAAACACAGATAATTATCAACATCACCACCAAATCATCACCTCAACCATCTTCAACTTATACACATACCCTTCATATTTATTTCACCTACACAATTCATACATTCTCCAATATCATGATTTCAACAGCAGCATCACCTGTAATTCATCTTAACTTATACCAATTCCCTTGAAATTCAAATACGATCCTAATTCACAACTGCCAGCTTCATAACCACACATACATCTTAATTTCAAAACTCAAATAACAATCTCATAAACTCAGGAATGAAATAAATAACATTACTATGTTACTCTGAAGAATAATTACCTCATTCCAGAAATACCCACTCAATTGAATTCAGGTTCTGCTTCACCTGACTCAGAAATACCCACTCAATTGAATTCAGGTTCTTCTCAATTTATCACCACAACAACTTCAGAAGTCTCAATTAACCAAACCCATCTTACAATTTCATCTAAATATTCTCAACCTTTGCCTAATTCGAGTTCCAGTACACCATGAAGAAACCCTAATTATCGAACTCAAATTACTCTTCAAAATAACACTAAAAATCCAATTAAACAGCAACTCAATTGTTCTTAATCCTTCATCAATTATACGCACCCTAACTTCCGAAACCCGATTTACAATTTATAACAACAACCCAATTTTCTCCAACATCAATATCATATCTTTCAGTTCACCGGCAGTCCCTACATGATCTTTCTCCCCTTGTTTCGATCTCGAATTCATCAATTTGCTTCACAAACCATCATAGAATGAAGAACAGAGGGAGAGCAGAAAAAAGAAGAAGAAATAACGAGAAGAAAGAAGAATAGAAAAGAAGAAGAAAATGAAGAAGAGTTTTATCTTCTCGGTATGAAGATAAGGCCGACCAAAATAACTAAAGGCACCCGACCAAAGGCAGACCTTTGGTGCCCACAGAAGATAACTCGGCTGCCTTGATAAGTCTTGAGTATGAAATGATTATTTTACCATCCACACAATTCAGATTATTTCTTCTTCGCCCAATATCCGAACGACATGTTCAAGTAGTTCTTTCCGCGTAACTTTTCGAGATCTATCCGGTGGTACTAGTTTTGTCTCTGGATCGTTGTTAGATTAATTCCTATTAATTAACGTTCGTGCTAAACTAATCGAGTTATTATCGGCTAAATCGACACTTGACCGGTCTAATAACGTTGACGAGCTCGAGAGTCCTTACAGTACCATTGTTATTCAGTATCCGCTCGCGCTAACTGAGAGATGTAAAACCAACATTCCTGATCATAATGGCCAAGACTTCAAACAAAAACATCCCCTAATAATTAAGTAGTAACCACAACCAGGGACGGGGCATATGACTACCTGAGGCTCAAGTACAAAACTAATTTTTGCTCCAACAATCTCTCGAGAAATGTTCCAAATAATCAATAATAATCAAAAACGCTGCTTTTAATTCACTTAAACCAAAGCAATACAGATTACAGAACTAAGAAAACACAAGCTTTTCTCATTACACTTTGCTTTCAAATCCAAAATTTAAGGTCTTACATCTTCAGGTCCTTTGAGCAAGCTATTGATTTTGAACTGGTGATCTTCAAATCAAAGACCGCATCGGAAGAAAACGACTAAGTAAAAGATAATAGAAATGCAGGGAAACATGTTAATTCTTAAGAAACACAAAAAATGAGATTGGAACAAATCAAATCCAATGATAAGTCATGTAAGATTTTTGAGAGGAAAAGTCATAATGCCAAGATATTTCTTTATTGTGGACTCTATTGAACAAACAACCATCCACCATGATGTGGTTTCTGCTGCTGCTGCGATGTAGTATTTTCTTAGCCGCCATGATTTAAGTTATATAAGGAGGAGGAAGAATCTGCTGTAGTTTGATTTTTCGGGTTAGGGCTTGATTTCATTCTAAAGGGATCGAGGCACAAATAAATTACACTACTGATGCTTATAAATTAATGGTTACACACACCTCCCGTTTAGTTTTGGGTTCACTTGTTATCGTTGATTTCAGATTCAGATCTTTTTATTTCATCAACGACTTATCCATGTCTTTTGATTAGGGTTCCCTCGTTGGGCATCCACCATGTTGACCACTCAATAATTTTTATTGACTAGATGAATAAAACTTGACCAACAAAAATGTTATTGAAAGGGAAATATCGAAATCATTTTATTTTAGTTTGAACCTTAAATAACATGGCTTGATTGGGGTATACCTAGATTAATTGGGGTATACTCAATTTTAAAGGGACATTTTTTGTGGGTTTTAGGGGGAGTCCTAATGGGTAAGTTACAAAAATACCCTTACCCTTTAAAAACCTATTACTCTAAATCAGTTTTAATTTTTTTTTCATTTCATCTTTTTCTCTTCTTCTCCTCCCTCCACAACCCTACCGGCTCCATCATCCCCACCACCACCAAAACACGTCGATTAATTCGTTAACATCATCGATTCAAAAACTCCGATTAATCTTCATCAATGGATCCACCACAACGTAAGGGAACTCGTATGAAGGACGCTAATCGAAAACCCAATCAATATAACCCTGGAATTGCAAGTTTGGTTCAAAAGAAAGTGAAACAAAAAATGGTTGAAGAAGAAGAGATTGAATCCGCTGAAACACGCGAAATGGTGCGATTAAGAAAGTAAGGGCTTGTTTAAACTCACTCTAGTACTTCGATTTCATGTTTGCATGTCAAATTAGGTCAGAAAATTCGAATTTTTGAATTGGCAGTTGCGTCGCCAGCAATGTATTTTTTATAGACCTTTCTGGGGTTTCATAGTTAGGGAGTATCCGGAAAGGTATAAGGTTGAAGCACCTGCCGACTGGGTAGTTTCTGTAACTGCTGCTAGCAGCGCCGGCAGGTTATCCATATGTATACCATTCCGGCGTCAGTTTTTCTTTAATGTCGTCGGCGTCTTATTAGTTTTTACCCTTCCGGATACTTGTGTAGAATGTTTCCTGATGCCTAGAATTTTTTCATTTGGAAGGGTACTTACATAAAACCATTCTAGCGTTTTGGAAGCCGGCGATGTATGGAAAATGGACCCTTCCGACTATTTTATTGAAAAATCCTAAATTTTTCTGCACTGGAAGGCTATGTTTATAATACACTTCCAGCTTTTTCTTAGCCGGCACTAATCTTTTGTTAGACCATTCCGTCCATTTGTCCGCCGGAAATGTTGTATATGTATACACTGCCGGCCTTTGGTGTTTTTTTTCTGAATTATTCTTGTTAAGATTGCAAACTGCAAATAAGAAAGCTGCTCAGAGAGCAGCTCTTAGTAGTCCTCCTTCAAACCCTCCTCGTGTTGGTGATAAACTCTTGTCTTCAAAACATC
This sequence comes from Papaver bracteatum, assembly GCA_023529315.1. NCBI lineage: Eukaryota > Viridiplantae > Streptophyta > Magnoliopsida > Ranunculales > Papaveraceae > Papaver > Papaver bracteatum. The sequence continues at coordinate 35,680 of JAJJWX010005000.1, forward strand.
GAGGGGCATATGTTGATCCGGGAACGACAAGGATCATTATAAGGAATAATCCAGAACCACCAACTGAAACCAGTGATTCAGACGACACTCCAGATGAAGACCAATCAATTCCATCTGGTAGAAGAGGTGATGAGGATGATGATGTTTATGAAAGAATTCCGGCTGCTGGAGGAGGAAACAATGATGATGATGATGGTGATCAAGACATGCAACCTATTGGAAGAGGTAATGATGATGATGATGGTAATAGAGATAAAGGTAAGAAAACCGTCAAAGATGAAATTGTTGAAGAGGAAGAGGAACAAGAAGAAGAAGAAGAATGACATGGAGAACAAATTATTGAACCTACCAAAGCTTCGGGTTCAACTTCAACCAGAGCGAGGAAGAGGGTGATCACTAAACTAGCTAATTCTTACATGCCTCCCAAACACTTGATGGTTACACTGAAAGAGGGTGAGCCTCCAAGGGGGACCCCAAGAGATGGTGGAAATGTTCTTTTTGGATACAAAGACTCATGTGCATGTACGATCCATAATACTATCATAAGTAATCTTAATATGTCTTTGTTCTTTATTCAAGTGTGTAACTATCTTAATTAAATTTGCGTCAAGTGTTTGTATTTCTTTTCATTTTGTTTTTTTTTTGGTATTTAGGATCACAAGAATGCCATCCGTCTCATGAGGCGCCAAGCTTCGTGTTCAGTGACTCATACTTGGGATATTGACAAGGAATGTGAGGATGTGAAAGTGATTGTGAGGAACTCCGGGTTGATTCATGCGGTTGAGAGTTCGAATATTAATCTTGATAAAGTTACCATCTCTGCATTCTGTGAAAGGTTCTATGGAGAGACTGGTACCATGTTATTCTCATTCGGTGAGATGGCGATAACTCCCGATGATGCTCAACAAATTCTAGGCCTCGATGTTGAGGGAAAACCAGTCTGTGAGGAATTCGATATCTTTTGAGAAGATTTACGATTTGAGAAAGAAATTGTTCGGTTGGAATCAGGTTCAGACGGAGGCTGTTCTTGACACAAAGGATGGTCGTATAACCAAGAAGTTTAATGCGAAGAGGTTGTGGGACACATTATGGGATACACAGTCAATCCTTGACAGGGAAGGAATGGTGAACCCGGTGCGAATTAATTCTTCCACGGCCGGTTATTTGTTATACATCCAGGGAAAATGTATCTTCCCCGACAGTTCCGGAAACCAAGTCGAGGCCGGTTACTTGCATCTATTGGATCCCTTAAATAAGATGCGTGAGAATTCTTGGGGTACTACGGTGGTCCCCTTCTTGAACAATGAGTTGACAAAATCTTCTAGGGCACTCACTAAGCAAGGTAACGGAAACACATGTCTCTTCCAAGTAATTTTATTGTCTAAGACATTCATATTACCGAATATTCTCGTAAGATAAGGTTCTTACTAAACTTTTTTATGCATAGATTTGGATATATGAGCACTTCCCTTCCTTGTTCAAAGACAGCTCCTACATCAAAGTGGATGAGAGTGTTGTGGTTAATAGGCCAAAAGCACAAAGGTACACTTTTAAGGGTACTCAGGATAAGGAAATGCCGCAACAACTTATGAAACTCCGAAGTGCAATCGACGAGTTGACTGCGGAGGAGGTGATTTTTGATCCGTATCGGGATGCTAGAAATCAAGGTTTAATCCATCCTAGAAATGAAGTTGTTGCATTATACTATGGACCCTTGATGACTGTGTTTGAAGGATTTTCAATGTACGATCCACATCGAATTATGCGATAATTGGGTTACGTCCAAGAAGAACCTCATTTCGATGAAGATAAGCCGTTCTTTACTGTGAACCGGGATGATTGCACCACGTCCCAAAAACAATTAATGTCTCTTACGCTCCACCGCCGGCTCAAGAACATTGGGACAATAGACATGACCGTCAGATCGATGTGAGTCTTTTGGACGAGGTGACCACCGGTCATGAAGCTATTAAGAAATACATGGCGTGGTACTTGGAATGGGCTCATCCTACTGTGATTAGGAAAATGACTGCTGAAGAAATGGCTCTAAAGAAGAAGTTGGAAGCGAAAGACCCATCAACATTGCTTAAATTCTTTGTAAGTATATTTAGAGTTGCTCTTACTATTTTAAGATTGATTGCATTAATGAATCATTATATTCATTATTTGTTGTTTAATTGAAAATAGAAGGAGCATTTGAAGACCTTTGGGAAGGTGCTGTTGTGCGCGAGAGAAAAAGGAGATCCTTTGTCGATTGAAGAGCAAAGAAATCACATTGACTATGTTAACAATGTTGGCAATGAGGATGCCAAGGAAATTTTCAATCAACTTGAGGCTCAAGTAAAGGCTGAACAAAAATCTAGGAGAGAAGCACAAGCCAAGATGAAGGATGATAAAAAGAGGACTCGTGGTGGTGAAGGTAGCAGCAGTGGTCGTGGTGGTGAAGGTAATTCTCCAAAACGGGGTCGCGGTCATCGTGGACGTGGTCATGGTCAATGAATGCTTTCATTGTTCATTTCTTTATGTTGTGGTGGACAAATATTTAAGTTAATGGTGTGGACAGATGTTTTTTTAAGGTTTATGGGACGTGTTTTCATTTTGGACAAAAAGTGTTGGATTTCTAGTTGTTGAATGAATGGTTTGTTTAGCTTTGTAAAGTTTTAATGCATAAGCCGGAATGCATCTTTCAAATTACCCTGCCGGATGTCCCAGGGCCGGCAAGGTGGTGAACTGTCAGAGTGCCGGCCCTGACAAAGAAATTGTGTAGTTATCAGGGACGACATGGTATCAAAATGATAACCCTTCCGGCTGAATTGTGGCCGACAATGTATTGACCCAATATAGTTCCGGCGGTTTTGTTGAAAAATAACTTTTCTCCTGATGCCTAAAACATACATCGCCGGCACGGTAACAAATTTAAGACCCTTTCGGCTGAATAGTGGTCGGCAGGATACTGAACCAATATAGTTCCGGCGGGATTGGGGCAAAAAACCTCCTCCCGATGCCTAAAATCTTACACGACCAGCATCTTGGAGAAAACATACCTCGCCGGCGGAATCAAAATTCAAATTTTTGGCAAGTACAATTTCATTGATTGACTTGTACTTGGGCACTATAACGGTCAAATTTGGGCACAATCATAAAAATACACTACTTCTCTCTAAAAAACAACACACAACTATTTGCATATACTCTCCAAAGCTCATATCATCATACACTCCATCAAGATCACTCAATAGATCTCTACAGACAATAATGGCATCGTTTGATTCAAATGAAGATTTGGAAATCACCAAAGCTTGGTACGGGGAAGATCAACTTAGACGTCAATCCTCCGAAAGGGAGGATTCCAAAACATTTTGGGCTAGGGTACACAACAAATTTTGCGGCGAGTTTGGGAATCCTAATGCAAGAAGTATTCAACAAGTCCAAGCTAGGCACCTAGTAATAGAAAATGTGATACTCTCTTTTTTATCTCTCCAACCTCGGATTTTTAACACTCGCCCCTTCACCTTGTCCATTGCACAATTTGTAAGTAATTTTGTGGTTTTTTTTACGTACCCCATGTTGTGTTATCTTCCAACAAAACATCACTAACAAATGTAAGATTGTTTTTATAGCACGAAGCCGTGAAAGCGCGCTACTTGGAAGTAAAGCGGGAAGCATTCGCATTCGATGCAAGCTATCACTTCTTGGACGATAGCATCCCGGTGGATAACCCGGACTACTTGGATACGGTATCGTCTTCGTCGGAGGAAGATTGATGGTTTTACAAGTTTTAGTGTAGGTTTTGTGGGTATACCTCTATGTAAGCCCTCACGAGACTATAACTCATCCACTAGGGTCTCCTAGTGGTTTAAAGGCTTGATGCACATGCTAAGTGCATTCGTTTTTATGTTTCAATCAATGTAGTGACCAAAATTGCATGAATAAAGTGAATTACATCTTCCATATTTTCTATTTTCTGTTTGGTATAAGTACAAGTCGGCAAGGTTATAAATCCCTAACATGCCGGCTACATGTCAGCCGGCAGTGATAAAAACTATTTTTTTGCTGACGTTATAACCGCCGGCATTGTAGGAAAATTTACCATGCCGAACGTAAAATTTTGTTCCAAGATACTCGGCGTGTTCTTCAACCAATACAATGCCGGCGGACCGATGTCGGAAGCTTATTCAAAGTGGTCCCTTCCGGTGCAACTTTGCCGGCATTTTATTCAAACTATAACCTTGCCGGCCTTGTGTATTTTCAAAATCTAATTTTTGTTGATCTAAATCGAAATCATAAGTGGGATGAAAGGTTTAATTTAGTGAATTCATAATTTCAAAATTTTAATATAAACTCAATTAATTAACCTAATCAGAATTTTAGTGTTAATTAACCAATGGCATATTAGCCATTTAGAAAATACAAGGTTAAGGGGTGGCTTGGTTTTACTTCATAATGACCTTATTTTGTCTTATTGGGTATACTCCAATTAATCTGAGTATACCCCAATCAAGCCAGGTTAAATAAGGGAATATTAAAATTCGGAAATGTTTACAAGAGGTTGTACCTTTGAATGTTTACCAGGGTTGTGTTCAAAGGCGCAGCCAGAACTTTACTAAGAAAAAAGTTTATTTGGACCTGCGGCAAGAAAGCAAAAATGGACTTAATTTGAAAGTCCAAATTCTAAACCATTATGCTTCTTATTGTGGTTGATGATGATGCTATTGGACCCCACCACTTGCTTCTGCTATGATTTTGTTGTTGCCTTTGGTGGTAAAAGCACTGTTGTTGTTGTTTGAATTTAGGGGTAGGATTTTCTTTTTCTCTACACATACGAGGAGGGAGGGAGACACAGTTTGGAGGCATTAGCAGAAAGAAAACTAACGACTGTAACGTATTCACTAAATGATGTGCAAGATAACATTTAACGTACTAAATGATGTGCAAGATAACATTTTTAAGCTGCCATATAGTATTGCTCTACAATCAATGCGGAATACAATTCACTGACCTTAAACGATCTAATGAAACTGTACGAGAACCAAGAATTACTTGCCCACTCAAAAGGATTTCAGTTCAACCACAGTTACGAGACGAGGTAGTCAATATGTGTGTTGAGATAGCTATACGGAGATATCGTTGTAGGCCCACAAGCATCAGGGTTAGAGGCGTGGATTGGAGCATCCCCGTATGCAGAACAAATGAGAGGAAAGAAAACGATCCACAGAAATGTGTTAACACCAGTCTGCGTATACAAAGAATCCCTCTGCAAGACATTTTGGCCAACAAATCTACAAATTGAAACACTTTCCACCATCAAAACATGAACATCTGTTGTATTAATCCGATTTAACCGATACTAGACGAATACGAGATAATGAGACATTGAGGATCTTCTGCAGACACTACGAGCCTGCGATACCTTAATGATATATATATATTTAATTGAGTAAAGGTATCCATTACCCTAAACATATTCTCAACCGTTAGATCACCAGCTCTTTCTTATATATATATAAGCTAAAAATCTGAAAATCTGAAACCGTTAGGTACCCTAAATATTGATTTAGCCGTCAGGTCTCCAAATATCTGAAAGTTCTTGTTCAACACTGGGTGTTGAATTCGTCATCATCTTTCATTAATCTAAAATCATTCTTACTATTTCTATTTTCTCCAATAATTCCTATGAAACTATTGGAAGAAGAAGATGAAACCCTCATCTTTTTATTGATAATCCCCTCACACAATGATTTCTCCTCTTAAAAACTCATGTCAATAATATGTCAGGTTCTTGAAATGGAGTAGCTTCCTTCTTGGTAAACTCTTTATTTTCTAATTATTAAGTTCGGATTAGATTTGTGCCCATGTTAAGCACCAGGTATATTTTTTCTTTTAACATGGTGTGGTGTGCGTGGGGCTTCGTCCCGCCCAGTGACAATGCATATTTTATTTGGTATGCACGGGCTTCGCTTCGCCCCGTGGCGATGTATTTTTTATTTGGTGTGTTGGGACAAATACATTAAATAGGTGGTGAATATGTGCAGATTTTATTTATTTTTTCCTTTTAATTTGGTGTGCGTGGGGCTTCGCCCTGCCCCGTGACAATGTATGTTTGATTTGGTGTCCGTGGGGCTTCGCCCCGGTGGCGATGTATTTTTGATTTGGTGGGGAGGGCCAAATACATTAAATAGGTGGAGAATATGTGTAGTTTCAGTTTACTTTTCCTTTTCATTTCTTAGAAAATATGTGAATTTTTTTCCACTTCATATATTAATTTGGAAAAAAGAGTTCTAATATTGTAATTATTCAATTTCCAAATTGAATTTGGATTTCCATAAAATTCCGAACACGGTAAGTTAGGTTTCCTTTTAAGTTTGTAATTTTTAAACCAATCATACGTTATCAAATGTCCACATCTAAATATAGTCATGAATTCTTGAATTCAGTTTCTTTTTTTAATCTTTTTCCTATTCTTTTTCAACCAATCATACGTTGTCAAGTGTCCTCACCAAAACGCCCGTTTCACAAAACTCAAAAAAGACTTATTTCGGCCACTAAGAAGCATGATTTTCCTCACCATTCAACGTGGGAGCTTTATTTGTCTACGCCTTTAAGTCTTTAGATTTTTTTTTAGTTTTCATTACGTGTCTATATTGCATGGGAAGTTTTTTTCTGTGTTTGATTTTAGGCTCATAAAATGTTTTCTGTGCAGGGTAAGGGATCCCACTGATAACCCAAGCTTGGTTTAAGTTTAAATCCGACGGTAGCAAGGGAAACTCTTTGATGTGTTTTTGTATTTCTCTTTGTTCGGTCGTCTGAATTTAAGCTCATAAAAAATTTATTTTGCTGGAAAATTGTATAAACTGAACTTTCTACCTCTACACCACCGACCACATTTCCCGGACTGACCCTGTATTTCTTTTCTCCGTACTTATTAATGTAGTTCTTACTAAAATTTATCTTGTGGTTGAGTTGGACATTAAGCGATTACAAACTTGGGTGGAGTTGGATGTGAAGAACAAATTCCATATAATCAATACTATGCTAAACTGCAACAACTCGCGCTAACAGTACTAAAAGAAAGAGTCTTAATAGGTTCTTGAAAAGTGTAATACATTCCTACAAAGTGAAACAAATATATTAGAAACTGAGCAATTTTGGATCATGCCTTTGTTGAATCTAACTGAGCATATGTTTCCTCCCATTACATGTATGAAAAACAAGCTAATCATCTTTCATAATTACAAATACTACCGAAAACAGTATGAAGCAATTTAGATTTCTAAGTTTAAAATGCACTACTAAACACAAAATCTCATTTTACATGCAAAGAAATATGTAAAGAAATAATCCTTGAAGCTAAAGCGATAATGATGGTGTATTTAGGAAAATTTCTCTCCATATCTTCCTCTAAAATACATAACATGGAGACTAACATGCCTTCAAAATAAGACCATAAGTACGAGGACAGTGAGATATTCAAAGCATTAAAGTTAACAATCGAAAACTTAAATGAAGATATCAGAAATTGCAGCTCAAAACTCATCACTGGCCATTATCCATAAAGCATCCACTTCATTATAGTATCTTTGACTGAATGTAGAATCCGCTCCCCCAGAGGGGTTATCATGCCATGTGCATATGCCAGGAGTCCAATTAATTCTATCATTCCCATCATCTGTCAACAAACCAGCTTGAAACTTGTAGGTATGAAATATCGCCTCGCGATGTTTTAGAAAGAAGTGAAGGCGACAAATAGAAAGTTACCCAACAACAAGACAACGACAGACCTTAACAATAAGAGACATACGATAGACAAGGAATCCGATAAAAGCACCAGATATCATAGCGATAATCTATCGGATTGAACAACGGAAAACCAGCTCCCTTGTCTTCCAGTGAAGAAATGTAACTTTTTCTTGTTTTTTCAAGGGCACTGGGCAGCAGCTGATGATCACGACGACTTGAAGAGGATTAGGTAATATACGTAGGTACACAAAATTCAAAAGCTAACTGCATTTCACGTTCTCTTGGCAAGGATAGCTGGATAGGAACATTATTAATTGGTCGACATGCATTGCTTAAAGCCACTATGTTGGCACGGCACATTCCAATAGTAGGACTATCCGAAAGAACACCCAGAGCCTAAGGTTAAAGCATTCATTAGTTAAAGAAGAAAATCATTGAAACAGTGATAGACGAGAAAGTTGACCTTTAAAGTTACAAATTATAAAATTTGGTGATTTATCATCATTTTGCTATAAAAAAATAACTATACAAGCTGCATGCAGTTGATAAAAAACGTGAGTACATAATCATATTGCAAGCACAAGTGCACAACCAAGATTTGATAAATCTCCCATATGGAGATCAAAATCACTAAGCAAGCCAAGATTTGAAACTTTTATTAAAAGCGTAACTCAAAACAGTCAACCTCCTTTAAGTTTAAGTCAGTTCAATTTTAAGGTTGTAATAACAAAAAGTGCTAATAAGGCGGTAATTGCTAGGTTAGGACTCCAGTGAAAAGTCAATGCAGGTGCAATTTGTGGTGAAATATCTAACATTATCTTTTGATTCATCCAACAACATAGAATTCCATCATGCCTTCCTCCTATATGAACATCCAACCATTCACATGTTTGTACAATGATGCTCCCACTCTTAGCTATCTTTACAATGTTGGATCCAAGACTCGAATTGCTAACTTTGTGGTAGGTATCCTTAATCAAATGAGCATTTTCTTATTCTCTGAGGCTACACTGGCATGATGAATTTCTTATGTTTGTATTACGAATCACTGGATTATGCATTGTTGTTTTGATGGCGGAAGGAGTTTCTATTTCGTAGATCATTTCCTTTCCTCCCATTTTTAAAAGAAGTAATAACATTCATTTTCTTACGGGACGCCTCCGAGAAAACGAATGTTATTACTCCGTACCATGCGAGAAAATTCAATAAAGCACCAGCTAATGGGTAAGAAATTAAATCGGTGTCACCAAATGTTCCTTAGAATTAAACCATTGGAAGTCGATCAGAAATGGTTGATCATCGACCTGACTTCGTGAAAAACCCGACTGGACCCTTCAAAAATTAGCTTATATAACACATACACTCAACTCCTGCTCAACATGGTCTTGTACCATAGTTACTGAAGTGTCCTCAAATTTACTAGAGGATAGGGAGAGCAGACTTTCTTTATACAGCTTCATTACTGCCTTAGCTAGCTTCAAGGATTATTTCTGTACATGTTTTCTACATGGAATAATTTATCATTTCATGTGTCGAAATAATTTTATTTTATGTATTTAGGAAAGTGTTGATTTGTATTAGCATTTTTAAGAGATTAAGATCCACATGGAATTAATAACTATATTTTCTAAATATTCCTCGTTTTAAAAAATAATAATATTTTTGATTTTTTATATTTTTATATTTAAGCTAAAAAGTGAATATATTTTCTATTTTTAATGTTTTTGCTTATACGGAGGCAATATTATTATTTTCTTAATTATATGTAATCAATGGATTTGCCGATATTCTCATTTTTCTGCCAAAAATAAGATTTCCATTTCCTTACAAATGCTAATGTATGTCGTCATCTTGCAATAAAGAAAATTAATTCATTTTTCATTTTTAAAGCTCTCACGAGATATTTTTAATTTATTGCAAGGATACATTTATAAACCTATAAATTAGCCATCGGAAGAGCAGTCATCTCATCAAAGATTCAAGAGCAACAAAGTGCGTGGAGAGATGGAAGCCAAGAATATGAAGATGTTTTTCGTGGTAGCGATGCTAATACTGGGAATATTCGTAGGAATGAGTGTTGCGGATCAATATACTCGTTGTTATGTAGACTGCCTGTCATATTGTATAGATGGGCCAGTTCCAAGTGTTTGTGCTGATGATTGTAAGAGAGAATGTCATATTCCTAATCAAGTTTTTGACCACAATAAAGTTACAGCTCGCAAGCTTGGTTGTGGGACCATGAATTGTATCAACAAAAGCACTCCTCAAGATCTTAGTGGATAAGAAGTAAAAGGTTGTTACAATTTTCATTGTGGTAAAGAATGCACAAAGTAAGAAATTAAATTATATGCTTTCTTATTTCATTAATGAATTGAATAAGTTGCATAATTATTAATTACCTTTGCAGTTCAATTGTTACTTGTTTGGTTTTTCCTTCTTTTTTTTTTTAATTTTTCTGATTTTTCTTTTTTGGGTGAGAAGATTTTAAATTCAATGTTGAAATATCAAATTTCGAAATATAAAGCTGGTAGCAAACTGATCAATATTGTAAACAAAATTTTAAATTTTGAGCCTTTCAAAAACAATTTCATTCATCTCATTAATCAAGTAGAAGATCGGGCAAATCCGTCGTAACATTGTAAAACATAACTATCAGAAAAGATGTACCATAACTATCACGAAAGAAACTAACCGGTGGAAGGGCTCGCAAGTCAAGAAGCGTATGGAAGTCAATTAGGGAGACTATCAACTACAATACAAGATCGATCAATAAGGTACACGGAGCCCATAATATAAACCTTACAATTGTTACCCCAAATTGTAATGGACTTCATCATGTGTACCACATTCTCGTCATATAATTCCTTCGGGGAAAAAATCATGAAAATATAAAAATCTAATCATCATATCTGATTATATTTCGATCTTTATACGGAAAATAATATGAAGATTTATTCTGGTGAAATTAATTACTCATCACTCACAACAGAGATGGTCGGTTGTTTAAATTCTCTATGCAGTAGAAAAATTAAAGGATCCTTATTTTTATGATTTTTGATCGGAGAAATCAAAATAAATAAATGTTGATATAGAGAGGAAAAATTAAAGTTGCCAGAAAAATAAATAAATAAAATAGATATTAAGCGTTAATTGACATTAGCATTCTGAATATTTTGCACGCGTTATTACAGTTACATGCATAATAAAGTGTCTATATTTTCTAAATATCATTTTCTTAATTATATTTAAACAATCAAGTGAGCCAAGAATCTCTGTATTCCCTTTCCATTCTAATGAACAAAGTATAAACAACACAATATTTTGAGATCGTATTTAACTGACAATCCTTTATGAATTAGTTTACATGCGAAAATCAAAATATTCGGAGGGATAAATGAGAAAGACTAAAATCTTCGCCAATAGAAGTCATTCATAGACGAAGAAGACATAATATCTCCTACAAGTCTAGAATCTTTTAGCAAGATTTGGTGGAGAATTTTCCATTAACCGCAGGAGACCAAATAAGGATATCTTGTGCATTGTTTCCATTTATAAAAATATTCAAAATTACCTCCGAGATATATTATTCTGGCTAAAAAATTGCTGAATAATATTCTCATTCCAGCTATTATTATTTCCTGCAACATTAAATCTGAAATATGCACAAGATTTTCAGGCGTATTTTCTGGCTGCGAAAGAAGATGATTTACCTGATTTGGAATCTAAGGTTCCTCCAAATTTTTTATATTATTGACATTCGAAATTTGCCAAAAAATTCATGTTCTCTAGTGTAGATCCCACTCTCATCAGGCCAAGCCATATGGAAGAACCCTTTTTGTTTACATCCACATTCCAGAAAGTATACTATTGAAGACATCTTGCTGAAAACAATTGTACCCACTTAGCATTCTTATTCTCCAGAAATCTCCATGCCAATTTGTACACCATTGATTTTTTCACCAATTCAATATTTCTTACCCTTAAACCACCCTCTTTCTTATGAAAAGAAGAGTTTTACCAACTTTTGATTAATGGTATGTCTATTATAGAATGCTCTCCCACTATGCCATAATGGACAATTTTTGACAGGGGGCTTATAGGGATTTGACATCAAAACCATGCCATTAAATTTTTGATAGGCGTTTGCTATCAAATTTGGTATAGGTACATGGGCCCCGGTTGGGCACTATTATCGACGGGGTCAATAAGTCATTTTTCCTTTCATCCTCAAATTCATTTTTCGTTTCACCCAGAAGAAGCAATCTCTTTTGTCTCCTCCACCAACTAATAGATCTGAAGATTCATCAGTTTAAGGTTTAAAAGATCGAAATGAAGATATGAAAGCTGAATCTAGGTTTTCAAAACTAAATCGGAGTATCAATTAGCACTTGATTCAGCATGCAAACATCAATTGGAAGATTCACTTGAAGTCGTAAGAGAATGCTGATGAGAATCAATTTTTGATCTCAAGATTAAATCATTGAAAGTTATTGGAAAGATAAGTTTATTCTCTCCTTTTATTTTAATTCGTCTCTGTTTGATTAAGTTACCGAATCCGGAATCAAACTTTAGGGAAAAAAATTGTTCATAAAAACCTAAAACAATTGATTTCAATGAGAATCTCTTTACTTACTCTTAATCGGATCTCAAATATGTACCAATTTGATTATTATTCTCGTTTTGAATAAAAAATGTCATCAATTTGTTTTTAGAACTTATCTCTGAAAGTTTGATTTTGATTCGATTTTTGACCTAAATCGGACTTATATTGACTGGTATCCCTTGTACGGTGTGGTTTCCAATTTTTGTACTTTATTGCCTATATGTGTTAGAAGCCATTTTTAGATGAATGGGAATTAGGTTGGGAGTTTGTGGTGTTTCTAACTCTATCCATCCATGAATAGAATCAAATGAAATAGGAAATCATTTGTATGCATCATTTGATTGAGGCTGATTCTAAATTAAAGCTTAAAAACATTTTGTGAATGTTAAGAGGCTAAGAATATTCATACCAAATATTTGATTTCGGAGTTTTTTATTTGTGAAACTATTTTTTGTGATGAAATTTACAGTTTTTTATTGTGTGATTAGGTGGTTCTTGCTGCTTCCATTGTTAGTAAATCTGGTAAAGGCGAGATTGCTTTTATTTAGCAAACTGTTAATTAGTATTCTATAATGAGCTAACACCATTTGAGTTACACTTGTTAAAATTGATGGTGTTCTTTCTTTACTTTTTCAGTCCTTGTCTCAAGGAAGTTTGTGAATATGAATCGTATAAGAATTGAAGGCTTACTTGATGCATTTCTCAAGTTGGTTGGTATAGGAAAACAACATACATTTGTTGAGATTGAAAATGTCAGATATGTCTACCAAACAATGGATGCTCTTTATTTGCTGCTTGTAACAAACACACAGAGCAACATAGTGGAAGATTTGGAAACTCAGCGACTTCTTTCCAAATCATATCCCTTTTGGCCTGCCTATGTGCGCAGCTGTGTCAATGTTTATAAATTTATTTTGTTCATTTAGGCTCCTAGAAAATTGTGAACATACTATCAAATTTTATGTTTTTTGATGAATAGCTGATGAAGATTCCACAAATTATTTCCTTAATTCTATTCAGGTTCCCTAATATTGTCCTGCTGGTTATATAGAAGGAATTTTCCAGTCAGGTTTTGAGTTTGATAATTTTTGCTTTGGATGAAGTAATCTGTCTCAGGCACAAAGAAACTATTATTATTTCATAGGTTGAACAATACTGTGAGATGGAAAGTCATGAAGAAAACTTGCATAAGTTATTTAAGGAAGAGTAAAATCGACAACACCAAGGATGTTATGAAGTGTAAAGCTAGTGAGGTTGACAAAAGCAAGGTACAATATACACATTGGGTCCACATACTAATATTTGCTGTGCTTGTCATATTTCTGTAATCTTCTTCATGTTACTCATTTGTATTCCTTTAGTTTTACAGTAAGGTAATAACATTTCATGTCCATATGCATCTTGAGAGGGGCATGGAGCATCCAGAGAGTTTGGTTCCATGCAGTCAATATCATCGAGAATTGAGAGTATCATCATGAACTTTAGCCGCTGAAGGTGAAGTACTATCTCCAAATCAGTTGTACCACCACCTACTGATTCCATTATATTAAATATTAAAGAGAAGCTCAATGTGCTACTCAAGCGGGAAGGTGGGGTTAGTAACTTTGATGTTCAAGGTACAATTACGCTTCAAGCACTTAATCAAGAGAATGGACTAATTCAAGCTCAGGTACTAATGCAAAGCTAGATATCCGAAACAGAAAACTAAGGTAATTGAACAAAGATTAACGATTAGAAACTCAAGGTTGAAGCAATAAGAACGGAGATAAGGAGTTTATAGGGTAAACCTAACTCATAGCATTCTATTTATACTATGAAATAAAACCTAAAAAAGGAAATCTAAAACTAGGACAGATTCGCCCTTAAGAGATAATCTAGGAAACGAATTCTCAAATAATAAAACAATCTAAAGAGACATATTAAGCCCCTGCATCAACCACCCCAGTTTGAAAATAAGCTCGTCTCCGACGAGAACGTTGCTTCCACTTCAGCATATATCTGTGGGTAGCGTCGTTACAGCTCCTATTCAGTAATCCAGGTACTTTTCTTAGCTGTCTTTCCAAGCCACTTAACTAGAAACTGTCGATATGGATTTCCACGTCGGGATCTAGTCTCCTTCACATCGAGTATTTCTTGAATCACATCATGTGGTTCGTCAGTCAACTTCCCTTGTACTGGATTTTGTTCACTTGGTATATCACCATCATCATCTCCATCGAACCCATAGAAGTCATACAAATCAGAAATATTGAAAATAGAACTGATCTATAAGTCATCAGGTAACTCAAGAACATAAGCATTGGAACTGATCTTCTTCAATATCTTATACGGACCCATCTTCCTTGAAGCCAACTTATGATATCTGCCTCTAAGAAATCTCTCTTTTCGCATGAACACCATCACCATTTCACCTTCCTGAAATTATTTATGTTTGCGATGAGTATTGGCTGCATTCATGTAGTGCTCATTACTCTTGTTAATAGCTTCTCGCATATCTTGGTGTATACTCTTTATATGGTCAGCATAAATCTCCCCGTCGCTACAGATTTGGGTATCTAATGGAAGAGGTACCAGATCAACAACGTGTTGCGGATGAAATCCATATGCTACCTCAAAAGGTGTTATCTTAGTCGTACGACTAACTGAGTTGTTATACGCAAACTCATCTCGAGATAAAATCTGATCCCAACTCTTTATATGATCTCCCACTAAACTCCTAAGTAAATTTCCTAAACTTCGGTTCACTACTTCTGTTTGACCATCAGTTTGAGGGTGGGAAGTTGTAGAATAGCATAAGTCAATTCCTAACTTCTTCCATAGAGTCCTCCAAAAGTGTCCCAGAAACTTGACATCATGATCCGACACAATAGAAGAAGGGACTCCATGCAAACGTACCACCTCGTTAAAGAAAAGACGTGCAATATTGGAAGCATCAACAGTCTTAGAACAAGGAATAAAGTGAGCCATCTTAGAGAATCTATCCACCACAACAAAAATAGAATCGTGTTTTCTTGCTGTTTTCAGAAATCCTAGCACGAAATCCATACTGATGTGTACCCAAGGAGAGTGTGGAACTGGAAATGGAGTATACAGTCTGGTTTTTTGGGACTGTCCCTTTGCAAATTGGCATATTCGACACCTCTTGATCAATCTCTCAACATCTTTGTCCATTGAAGGCCAATAATAACGTCTCTTTACAGCTTTTAGGGTCTTGACTCGTCCCCAATGTCCTGCTAACCCTCCACCATGAAGAACTCGGAAAATACTCTCCCTTAAGGAGCCAACAGGAATGCATAATCGATTACCACGAAAGAGATAACCATCATGAAGAACAAATAGCATACCTGACACTGTTGGCGATGTACTTAACTGTTGTAATACTGAACCAAAATAGGGGTCAGCAGCATATTGGTCCTTAATCACCTCAAAACCGACTACACGAGCTTGCATTATTGTCATCAGCACATGGCGACGACTAAGAGCATCAGCTACCTTGTTCGTTGCTACAGATTTATGCTTTAGGGAGAAGGTAAACTCTTCAAGATAGTCGATCCACTTTGCATGTCGAGGCTTGAGTTTCTTTTGGGACTGTAAGTAGCGCAAAGCTTCGTGATCAGAGTAAACCACAAAATCTTTGTGGACAAGATAATGTCTCCAATGTTGTAAAGCACGAACTAAAGCATAAAACTCCATATCATAAGTAGAATACTTTCGTTTAGCTTCAATTAGTTTCTCGCTAAATAATTCCACAGGTCTTCCTTCTTGGCTCAAAACCGCTCCAATTCCCACATTAGAAGCATCACATTCCACCACGAATAACTTCTCAAAATCTGGCAGAACCAAAACTGGGGCTTCCGTCATTAACTTCTTAATCTTTTCGAATGCGATTGATGCTTCTTTTGTCCACCGAAAAGTTGTCCCTTTAGGACACTCAGTTATAGGGATCATAATGGTACTAAACCCTTTTATAAATCCCCGATAGAATGTAGATAACCAATGAAAACTACGCACATCAGTCACACATTGAGGAGCAGGCCAGTCCACAATCGATCTCACCTTCACAGGATCAGCCTTTAAGCCAGTAGCTGAAACAATATATCCCAAAAATTCTACTTCTTCCCGCAAAAATGAGCATTTCTTAAGATTGAGATATAATTTTTCCCTCAAAAGAACCTCCATCAATTGTTACAGATGAACTAGGTGTTCTTCCTTGGTACAGCTATACACCAGAATATCATCGAAGTATACTACTACAAAAGAACCAATGAAAGGACGTAATACCTCTGTCATCATGCGCATAAACGTACTAGGAGCATTGGAAAGTCCGAAAGGCATTACAAGCCATTCATAGAGGCTGTCTGGTGTTTTTAACGTTGATTTCCATTCATCCCCAACACGAATACGAATTTGATGGTATCCACTTCGCAAGTCTAACTTCGAGAAAAACTTAGCACCTGCCAACATGTCCAACATATCCTCCAATCTGGGTATAGGAAACCTATACTTGATGGTGATCTTGTTGATTTCTCGACTGTCGACGTACATTCGCCAAGACCCATCTTTCTTGGGAGTCAATAAGGATGGTACAGCACACGGGCTCTTGCTTTCAGTGATCAAACCCTTCTGTAGCAACTCTTCTACTTGTCTACGCATCTCCATCCGGTATACAGGAGGCATCCTATATGCTTCCAAGTTAGGTAGTGAAGAACCAGGTACCAAATCAATGGTGTGTTGTATGTCCCTCATAGGTGGCAACACATTAGGAAGCTCTGTAGGCGCAAGATCTTCGAAATGTTCCAACAATTCAGCAACTTCTGAAGGGTATTCTTTGCTGTCCAAGACATTATTGGATGTGGACTTACACACCAAGGCATAGATCAAACTAGATGACTTACATTCACGCTGGAACTTTTTACAAGTTAACAAATTTGTTGACTGTCCCTTTTCTTCTTTTCCTCCTTGCACGCCTTCTTCCTTCATAGGATGCAACGTCATCTTCTTTCCGTTATACACAAAGCTGTACGTATTAGCTTCAGTCAAGTGCATCATCTTCTTGTCAAACAACCAAGGTCGGCCCAATAATATGTGACAAGCATCCATAGGTGCAACATCACACCACACTTCATCTTCAAAATTTCCTATAGAAAACTTTACTAAACACCTTTTGGTAATTGGTACTGCGTTTCCTTTCTTAAACCAAGCAATCTTATATGGGTGAGGATAATTCTTGTTTAACAAACTTAACTTATCTACAGCTTCTTGAGATACTATATTCTCACAACTTCCACCATCTAAAATCATTTTGCAAGCATTACCTCCACAGAGAACTTGCGTGCGAAAGATACTTTTCCGACGCCAATCTTCCTCCTCGTTATCAACCATAGGACATGTAAGAATTCTGCGAACAACCAGATTCTCCCCTCTCACGGGAATCAAGTCTTCCTCTTCAGCCTATGATTCAGCATACTTCGGATCCTCAAATATTTCTTCGTCATTACCATCTTCAATGAAATTAACTCGCTTTTGTGGACAAGTGTAAGTCAGATGATCATCTCCTCCACATGTAAAACACTTGGCACCCAAACGAGTGTTGACCTTGTGTACGACGCTTATAGTTGGAGCGGGCACTGAGGTGTTTTCCCCTTCTTTGCTCTTGTTACTCCAAACTGATACCTTTGGTGCAGTTCTACCCCAGTTGGATGTAGCTTTCATTCGGCTTGTAGAGTTCCGGTTCTTCGAACGGTGATTCACCCTCTCCTCCACCTTCAAACCACATTGATAAGCATCTTCCAGGTTGGTTATCCTTAAGAGACCAAACTCTTCTCGAATGCCAATGTTTAAACTCATAATATATCGTGATGCAAGTTTCTCAGGTGTTTCATTCAAGCCAACTCTTAAAGAAAGATTATAGAACTCTGTTGTATACTCCTCAACACTAAGATCACGTTGGCGAAAGTTATAAAACTTTTCATACAGCGTTACCAAATAATCAGGTGGAAGAAATTGCTTCCGCAACTTCTGCTTCATGTGATCCCATGACCTGATCTTCTCTTTTCCTTGCCTTGTTCGCTGTTCTTCCATCTTTTTCCACCACTGCAAAGCCATTCCCTTCAGCTTCAACTTCACAAACAACACCTTACGAACTTCAGCCATAGGCTTCCATTCAAAGTAATTCTCTATGCTAGTTTCCCAATCTAAGAAATCTTCAGCATGCATCCTCCCAGACATATCAGTCACTTCGACTTTCACCCCTCCAGAATTCAAGTCGAGAGCTTTCACCAACCTATCTTCCAATCTTCCTTGTTGTGGACCATTAACAACACGATTTGCATCGTCATTGCATTCATCTTCTTCAGATAAACCTTCCGGTGAATCCAAAGGGTTGTGTCGGCCCTCTCATCTCTCCGTACGGGCTTCAGCACGTTTTCGACGCTCTATGGTTTGCTCTAGGGTTTGCAACCGCTGAGCCATGCCTTCCATCAGGGTTCTGAACTCGTTAACATCAATGTTTCCACCTCTACCTCTAACTCTAAGTCTTCCTGCCATAGTAGTTAGCTAGGGTTTGGGTTTGTTTTGTTCTAGCGCCAATTAATGCAAAGCTATATATCAGAAACAGAAAACTAAGGTAATTGAACAAAGATTAATGATTATAAACTCAAGGTTGAAGCAATAAGAATGGAGATAAGAAGTTTATATGGTAAACCTAACTCACTTGTATAATCAATGGATTATAAACGTAGTAAAATTATAATAAAGTTTGCGTTCTCTATAAAACCTAGCAGTCTATTTATACTGTGAAATAAAACCTAAAAAAGGAAATCTAAAACTAGGACAAATTCGCCCTTACTTAAGAGATAATCTAGGAAACTAATTCTCAAATAATAAAACAATCTAAAGAGACATATTAAGCCCCTGCATCAGGTATTGTCTGTCCTTTACATAAAGTACGTGGATGGTTTATCATCTAGATTGTGCTTCGATGGTTCTTCATCTTCATTAAAATATCTATTCATGTGCACATTATTCATACTTTATAATGTATATAACATCATACCATATTAGTTTTTCATTTTTTTTCAGTTTTCTATCTCTGATCGTTTCTTAGCATTTTGTTAGCTAATGATATGGTTAGGTGGGTCCGACTTGAATTATTTGTTCGATTCACTAATTTATCTCTTCAATATATACTTTATCTAATCTCTTCAATATATATAATTTCAAGACACATCCAAACATCAACGAAAATTTATTTTCAAATAAAAACATACTAGGCCTGAAAGATCCAAATACACCTTTCCAAACCTATCCACATGGTTATGCGGGTGTTAATCTCTTGAGGTGGAGAATGCTGATTACTGACGAGTGTTTAGTGCCCCTGACCAATGAGTTTTGATTATGGAAACCATTAGTAGTTAAGTAATTTCTTCTTCTATTACGTGTTATTGAACTATATTGTGTTTGCAGTCAAATGTTGTCCGCATGTTTGCGGAGGTGACAGTTATGTTAGCATGGAATATAAGGAATCAAAAATATTTAATTTTCACAATCTTGTGATCTCAGTGCCCCTTACTTCACATCGAGATACACTAAATGTGAACCTGGTTGATGGTGATTGGAGGTAATTAGTTATTTTTGTGTTGGAAGTGCCGTGCCAGCAACAATAGGTACATCTCAACCCCTCTATTGTTTTTTCTACTTGAGTTGCGGCTTGAAAATTAGCTGATCTTAAAGTTGCATCTCCTTTAAAATGATTCTTCTAAATGAAATCTTTGTTTTACATGAGAGTAACTTATAGATACCCAATTGAGATAACTAGAGTGATTTAAGTTAATCTGAAATGTTGATGGCTTGAGCTTGTAGTTTGTATTAAGGACTAAATTTCGTGTCAATGATTTCACTATTGAGCCGTTGATCCATTTGTCAGTATCACTAGGAAGTATATATGCTTATACATCCTTACTTTTCTATGGACTCTAAACAATGGAAAAACAAATCCTTGTCGGTATTTTGATTTGTGGAACCTTTTCATTTAATAATCATGTGTATTCAGTGGAATTAATCTTTCCTCTTGCCCCTCGCATTTTTCCATTTTGCAAAGCGTCTTGAGTTTGAGTTACTAACTAGTTGCATTCTCCTCTCTCGCAGAGAATTGTACTGCTGAGGCTGAACTCACCGAGTCGAAGAAAGAGAAGGACTGACTGAAGGATACCAGTATCACAGCTATTTGAGATATCTGTTTGTCTTTTATTGTCTTTTTTTTTTCTTGGATGTTGTCTCCTTTCTTTTATGATGTTACTTGAACAAATAATACTCGTGAGATTGGGTTTTTATAATATATGATGATCTGTTTTGAATTTAAAATATTCTTAATTTTTCAGGTGACATTTATTTATAATTAAAGAAATGATATTTTTTCTTATACGATTAAAAATGAATGCTGGCAATTCAATATTTGAATTTATTGACAAGTAAAGCCCGTTAATAATTTTTGATAGTTAAAGTTCATCGTTTATTGTTGCTTGTTATTGACAGTTGGTTACCATCATTTAAGGTTTTTGACACCTTAAATAACGACAGGCCGTCCGACAGGCACGGTCTGTCAATAATCTCTATTATTGATAGATATGCTCGTCGAAAATGATTAATTCTGGCATTGTGTCTGAATCCTTTTTATTCGATTGGTTACTCCCTTTGGCACAAAATCCCATGAAGAAAATAGGAACTGAAGATAATACATAATATATAAGAACCGTTCTACCTGCTGGATTTAAGTAATGTTATCTCCGACCTGCAAGTATGGAATTAAACTTACCAATCAAGAAATCAAAGATTGATATTGTATGGTCAGACTTTAAAGGATAGATACCCAGAAATTTGTCATCTTTCTTCATTTCTCCTATACCAAATTCTTTGATACAGATTTTGTATTTTTAATTCAAAATTACCTTTACTGAAATGAATTTCTGACTAATGAAAGTTAATAAGTTGGCCAGACAGGTCAGAGTAACATTTGAGAATATCGTTCAGATATGCATAATATTAATTATATAATTTTTTTAAAAGAAAAAGAGATCATCTGCAAACATCAAATGAGTTACTATTGGTGTCATGATGTTGATCCGGTATCCCTGGTAGAGTCCTTGTTCTTCGTATTGATGCATCAAAATTGATAAACCTTGAGAATATATTATGAAAAGTGTTGGAGATAAAGGACATCCCTGAAGAATACCCCTTTCACTAATGAATAATCCTTGAGCATCTCCTGTAAACACCCCAAAATTGATGAAGGCCAAGGATATTAATCCCAATACACAGTACACAATTCTCTAAAAATCTTTGTCTCCCTCTGGAGGATTGCTCTCCTTTTATAGACACAAGGATACCTTACATAGATGCCCTAATACACTTTTTGGTAATACTCTTGTCATTAGTAGTACACGTGTACTTTTACATTAAAGGTTTAATTAGACACTCACTGATTACTTCTTCGGGGCTGACCCATCTTTCCACATCATCGTTAATGGTGGTTTTCGTTTTGTGTCATCTGAAGCCGTCATTCTGGCATCAACGGCTATGCCAAAACCGGGTGTTTACATTAGCCACTTGACTGTCTGCCAAATTTAAAATTATGGTAGCAGTTAGTATACACCCGCGTTCCATTCTTGTTTTTTTTTTTCCTTTTCGATTTAGGTTTTCCAAGGCTTTCCTTGTTATGCCACAGATTCTCAAGAGTCGTCTAATCTTTTTTATAATACACGGTGGATGTATATGATTACAACCCTAGTTTTAGTCATTGTAGGATCTAACGGTAATCCAAAGAAGGAAGGATCGACCGTTTCTCTTACTTTCAACCGCTTTATTCGACACGTGTGTCTTTTTCTGTCATCGTCTGTTCTTCCTCTAACGTCCTGTATCTTTGTCTTTTCTCTTTTCAAATAAATTTCGTCTCCCCTTACCATTCTTTCACCTTCTTTTGTTTAATCTCTTCCCAAAAAGTTTACTTTTTTCTTTCCTCTTCATCTTTTTACCTTCTTCGGTTTTTGAAAATTTGCAGGTATTTTGCCTTATCTATAACTACCTTCTTCTTTGGCGTAGGCCACAGAGTGTCCCCACTACTTTTTCTTAAAGACCCTAAATTACATTATATCATAAGCTCGTGAACAAGTTTCTTCGAAATCCATGTTATGACAAATGGCTCTTCCAAGCACAATCAATCAAGAATTGAAATAGAAATGAAATAAAAAGTAAAACAAGAACTCACAACAAAATGATTTATAGTGGTTCGATCAAGACGATCTACATCCACTTTGGAAGATGACGATAACGATTTCACTATGATTCAAACAAGATTACAATAGTATAAACCCCCTCTCAAGAAGAAAACATTTACTTCCTCTCACTCTCTATTAGTTACATATGTTTTTTTTTCTCTTGTTAGCAAAAGGAGAAGAAGTCTCTCTTTTATACACAGAAAACTCACCTACTTAGCAAACCACTTTTGACTACTAGCACACCCTTTTGGACACCTACTAGCACACTCTTTTGGACTCACCTACTAGCACATCCTTTTGGACTTACTAAACTAGCATTCAAAACACATGCTACAAATATAGAAGAAATAGACTTTATAGAAGCCAACCCTTTTAGAATACTAAACCGTATTCAAGTAACATATGCTACAAATATCCACTTTGACTTGAATACCATAACCACTCATCATCATCGTCTTCACTCAGCCCCTCAAGGGCACTCAACACCTGTTGACACCAACAGAGTCCAAGCAATGCTTGAACTTGATACTTGGAACCGACTTTGTCAACATGTCTACAGGGTTATCCACTGTAGGAACCTTTAGCATCGCTATCCTACCTTCCTCAACTGCATCTTTGATGAAATGATACCTGACATCGATGTGCGTCGTTCTCTCATGATATATCTGGTTCTTTGTCAAGTGAATGACACTTTAACTGTCACAGAACAAAGTTGCAATCTCTTGCTTGAAACCCAAATCACCAACCAGACCCATCAACCATATACCTTCCTTCACTGCTTCCGCGGCTGCCATGTACTCTGCCT
Source organism: Papaver bracteatum (assembly GCA_023529315.1). Classification (NCBI taxonomy): domain Eukaryota; kingdom Viridiplantae; phylum Streptophyta; class Magnoliopsida; order Ranunculales; family Papaveraceae; genus Papaver; species Papaver bracteatum. The sequence goes on from JAJJWX010005000.1 coordinate 59,096, forward strand.
CAGTTGTAGACAAGGCAACCGTTCTTTGCAAAACCGACCTCCAACTGATAGTACTACCACACAATATAAACGTATAACCTGTCAATGACCTTCTTCTATCAAGATCACCTGCATAATCAGAATCAACATAACCCACAACATTTGTCTAGTCACCATAGTGTTTATCAAACACTAAACCAACATTTATATTGCCCCTTAGATACCTCAAAATCCACTTCACATCTTGCCAATGAGCCTTCCCGGGACTTCCCATGTATCTGCTTACCACAGTCACAGCTTGTGCGATATCCGGCCTTGTACAAACCATAGCATACATGATGCTACCAACTGCGCTTGCATATGGAACTCGAGACATATACTCTGCCTCATTTGTAGTTTGAGGTGATTTACTTCTAAAAAATATAAAACGAGCTTCCAAAGGAGTACTTACTGGTTTTGTATCTTTCATACCAAACCTCTCCAACACCTTCTCGATGTAAGCCTTATGGGACAAATACAACTTTCCTTCAGCTCGGTTTCCATGAATCTCCATGCCCAATATCTTCTTTGCTGCACCCAAGTATTTCATCTCAAACTCACTACTCAACTACACCTTCAACTTCTGTATCTCTGACATGTCTGTGCAAGAGATCAACATACAAGAGTAAATACACAAATGAACCATCTTGGAGTTTCCTGTGATATACACAACTGTCATACTTACTCCTACTGTATCCATTTCCCAACATAAACGTATCAAAACGTTTATACCAATTCCTTGTAGATTGCTTCAAACCATACAAATATTTCTTCAACAAACATACATGGTCTTCTTTGCCAGGAAATTCAAACCCTTTTGGTTGTTGCATATAAATACGCTCTTCCAAATCACCATGAAGGAAATCCGTCTTAACATCTAGTTTTTCCAATTCTAGATCTCTCAAAGAAACTATAGCAAGCAATGTTCTAATAGAACTATGTTTAACAACAAGAGAGAATACCTCATTGTAGTAAATGCCTTCTCTTTTTGTAAACCCATTTTCCACAAGCCTTCTCTTGTACCTTATTCCTTCACCATATGAAGTACCTTCTTTCTTCTTGAAAACACATTTGCTTCCAACAATCTTCTGTCCTTTTGGTCTTGCAACTATCTCCCAAGTTCCATTCTTGTCAAGAGACTCAATTTCTTCAATTGCAGAAGCTCCCCATTATGTTGATTCTTCACCACCGATTGCTTATTCATAGGTTCTTGGATCATCCATATCTATGCTCTCACCCACTGCAAGTACATATGCAACCAAATCAGCATGGCCATATCTCTGAGGTGGTCTAACTTGCCTCCTCTCTGTCTCTTATAAGATTGTACTGATGACCTTGTGCTTCTTCTTCCTGGGCAGGTTCTTGCACAATATCTCGATCATCATCATCTAAAACAACAGTCTCATTGTTTCCTTGAACTTGCACCTCAAATTCCACCTGGTCACCAAGATCCACCTTATCACTAACACCCTCTTCAGCTCTTCCATCTAGTTCTTAATTCTTTGGCTTCAACATCGATTTGTCATCAAATTTCACATCTCTGCTGATAAGAAACTTGTTTGATCTTTCTTCAGGACACCATAACCTGTAGCCTTTCACACCCTTTGCATAACCAAGAAATATACACTTCTTTGCTCTAGGTTCTAGCTTCCCCTCATTCACATGAGCATAGGATGGACATCCAAAAATCTTCAAGTCTTCATAGTTAGCATGCGAACCTTTCCAAACTTCATTTGGAGTCTTGCACTCAATGTCAGTCGATGGAGATCTGTTCACTAAATAAACAGATGTATTTGCTGCTTCTGCCCAAAACTGCTTTGGTAACCCGGCATTGGAGAGCATGCACTGTTCCTTCTCCATTATGGTTCTGTTCATCCTTTCTACAACACCATTTTTCTGTGGTTTTTTCTGACTGTGCGGCGTCTCACAAACCCTTCCTCCTTGCAGAACTCATTGAACTCACCCCTACAAAATTTCAAACCATTGTCTGTCCTCAAGCACTTGATTTGTCTTCCATTTTGCTTCTCAACCATAGTCTTCCATTCCTTGAACTTGACAAAAGTTTCATTTTTGTGTTTAAGTATGAATACCCATACTTTCCTTGAGAAATCATCAATGAATGTTAACATATATCTACCACCACCATGTGAATCAACCAGAGATGTACCCCAAAGATCAGAATAAATATAATCCAGAATACCCTTGGTGTTATGAATAGCTGTACTAAACTTGGCTCTACACTACTTTCCAAAGACACAATGTTCACAGAAATCAAGCTTGCATGTTTTATGACCACAAAACAATCCCTGATTGCTCAAAACAGCCAATCCCCTCTCGCTCATATGCCCTATCCGCATATGCCACAACTTGGTAGTATCATCATCAGAACTTGAAGAACATACAGCTGTATCACCCGTCACAGTAGTACCTTGCAGCGTATAAAGACCATTAATTCTCTCGCCCTTCATAATTGTAAGACTTCCTCTTGAGACACGAATAACTCCACCTTCACCTTGATACTTGCAGCCATTTGAATCAAGTGAACCGAAAGAAATCATATTTCTTCTCAAGTCCGGAACATGCCTAACTTTAGTAAAAGTCCTCACCATACCGTCATACATCTTAATTTGAATTGTACTTACACCCACCACTTTACAAGTGACATTGTTGCCCATAAGAACTTTACCACCTTTTCTAGCTTGATATGTAGTAAACCACTCTCTATGAGGACACATGTGAAAAGTACACCCTGAATCAAGAATCCACCCATTTTCCGAGCTTTCGGTATGAACCGTGAGAACCGATCCATCATCACTTTCTACTTCAACATTTGCAGCGGTGCCTTGGTTAGTATTCTTCTCAATATTCTTCAATTTTGGACAATCCTTCTTGAAATGCCCCTTTTCCTTACAATGAAAACAATAGAATTTACCAGATTTTGATTTAGACCTTGACTTTGATCTACTCCTATCAACTCCTCCCATTTGGTTTCCTCTTCCTCTAACAAACAACCCATCTCCTGAATTATCTGTACCATCAATACCCGTCTTCTTTAAAACCTTTTAGAGTTCAAAGCCATTTTAACGTCTTCCATGGAAATTGTGGTTTTTCCATACATTACGGTATCAACAAAATTATCATAAGATGGTGGTAAGGAACAAAGAAAACCCAAAGCTTGGTCTTCATCTTCAATTTTGACATCAATATTTGCCAAATCCAAGAGAATTTTATTATAATCATCAATATGATCTATAATAGACATTCCTTCATGCATTCTAAGAGTATGCAATTTCTTCTTAAGATATAAACGATTAGTTACGGATTTAGTCATATACCTCTTCTCCAACTTGTTCCATAGACCGTCCGGTGTCGTTTCCGTCGCAACTTCTCTCAAGACCTCATTGCTCAAACACAATAAAATTATTCCATGTGCTTTCTCCAAGAGCTCATCCATTTCCTCATCCTTCAATGTTGTTCCAAGAGTCGTTTTCCCCTTCAAAGTTTTCACTAAACCTTGTTGCACTAAAACAGTCCTCATCTTTAGCCTCCATAAATTGAAATCATTCCTTCCATCAAATTTCTCAATCTCATACTTTGCCACCATTGTAGATCGCTTCCACCCGGAGCTCTGATACCAATTTTTTTTATGACAAATGGCTCTTCCAAGCACAATCAATCAAGAATTGAAATAGAAATGAAATCAAAAGTAAAACAAGCACTCACAACACAAGGATTTATAGTGGTTCGATCAAGATGATCTACATCCACTTTGGAAGACGATGATAACGATTTCACTATGATTCAAACAAGATTACAAGAGTATAAACCCCCTCTCAAGAACAAGACATTTACTGCCTCTCACTCTCTCTTAGTTACATATGTTTTTTTTTTCTCTTGTTAGCAAAAGGAGAAGAAGTCTCTCTTTTATACACAGAAAACTCACCTACTTAGCAAACCACTTTTGACTACTAGCACACCCTTTTGGACGCACCTACTAGCACACCCTTTTGGACTCACCTACTAGCACATCTTTTTGGAATTAATAAACTAGCATTCAAAACACATGCTACAAATCTAGAAGAATTATACTTCTAGAAGCCAACCCTTTTAGAATACTAAACCGTATTCAAGGCACATATGCTAGAATCCACAAACGTCTCCATTCTCGCAGTCCCGAGAATGAAGCTAAGTTCCGTACATAGCATACTGATGCCGATTTTGACGAGTTTCTTCTTCGGGTTTTTGACATTACTTCGTAAACATTCGGCTCGAAAACCTATTACAAAATCTAAATATTTATCTCAAGTCTTATTATAATTATAATGTTGCAAATGTCCGAAATTGTTAGTTGCTTTTGTCTTGAGTAGAAATTATTCATAAACAAATTCTGCATGTCATTCCAAGAACAAATGTTATTCTCTTATAGTCCTATAAACCATGTAAAGGACGAGCCAGTGAGTGACTTTCCGAATTCTCTCAGGAAACAGAATCATTCGTCTCGTGTTCATTCATATCCATAAGAAATTCAAACATATGTACCGTTTCATTCTCTGATCCATCAAACAGTTGAAATTTAGGTTGTTTGTATTTCGCTAGCATGGAATTTTCCAACAATCCTTGAGTGAAGGGAGATTGTACGGTGTAATTCGTTGCAGGCGGTGTTAATCCTTAGTGCTCCTCAAGGTATTTGGCAATATGCTCTTCGGTTAATGCGATATTATCTTGTTCTTTGTGAGGTTTCCCTTATGAGTTACAAGAGACTTCTCTTGTTGTGTGTTCTATCTAGAAGAAGAGATCCACCTGACGAATGCGTCTCACTGGGTCCTGCTTTGCAATAATAGCGGGTGTTGTGGCAGCCCGAAGAGATCGATATCCTCATCACCTCATTCGGGTTGGAGTTCGGCTAGTCTGTCTAGATAACCAAACGTCTTTTCTCAGCTTCGGATAATTTTCGACGCATTTGTTATGCCTCAAGTTGTTGTACGGGAGCCAATGATTGTCTAGGTATCCCCATTTCCGAGCTTGACCCGATCTGAACCTGTGGGACTTTGTTCTGCTATGGGCATTCCTCAACTTGTCTTTTCATATCTCCGGCCGCATTTGGTTGGCCTACTCTTATATGTAAAGTTTGTAGTTGTGTCTCAGAATCTTCTATTATCGACATTTTGTATTCTGGATTTTGTTTTTGACTTTTCGATCCTTCAAATATCGGAGTCACCATCATTCTTCCAATCGTCCTGGAAGAAGCACAACCCGAAGCTTGGGTGGAACACGACGCAAGAGGAATTTCTGTGATCGATGGATCCATTATGAAAATTTGTGTAGTGGTATTGAAGATTAGTCCCCAGCAGAGTCTCCAAATGTAAGCACCCCAGAATTGATGAAGGGTTACAAGGATACTAATCCCAATACACAATACAATTCTATGAAAAACTCTGTCTCTTTCGGGAGGATTGCTCTCCTATTATAGGCAAACCTAACACAAGGATACCTTACACTTATGTCATAATACCCTTTTTGGTGAGACTCGTTATTAGCCGTACACGTGTATTTTTTCATTTAAAGTTTATTTAGACACTCACTGGTTATTTCTTCGGGGAGCCCCAACTTGCCACGTCATCGTTAATGGTGGCTTCGGTTTTGTGTCATCTGAAACTCCCATTCTAGCGTCATTGTCTGTGCCAAAACCTGGTGTTTACACCTCCATTTAAGCTAATGGAAAATGAGACATTCGTGGCACACCTCATAATAAGAGAAAGAAAGTGACCATTGATTCCCATTATATATCATATGCATATCAGCCCAAACTTTCCAATTTAACCGATCATAAGCTTTTGCCGTATCCAATTTTAATGCAAAACGACCATCCATTGTTGTAGAATTATTCGTGAAATGAAAAAATTCTTTTCCAATGACGCCGGGTGCACATATCCAACCTTACCCGCCATTTCGGCCATACCCATCATTGTTTTATACGTATCTTATCCTATCATACCCTCCGTTTGATGGGTATGGCGACGGGTAAAGATTTCTTACCCGCCGTTTGATGGGTAGGGTGATGGGTAATGCTCGAAATTATCCTACCCACCCGCCTACCCGCCTCATTATATAACGACTTATAACTTATAGTAGCCGTCGATCTTTTTCATATTAATCATCTCCACCGTTAAACTTTTATTAATCAAGTCCACCTAAAATCTAACTTCACTTTGGTTTTTCCCAAAACACACTCGTCGTTCTGCTTCATACTCCTCTTTACCCAAAAACCTCTTAGAACCCTAGATTGAGAAAATCCAGTTCTTCGTAACAAATCGAAGTTAGGAATCGAAGACGAACCCGACTCTCACATCAAATATCGAAAATTACTGTCACATATCGTTCATCCTAACCTCGAAATCAAAACGCATGTATGAATTGAAATCTAAAATAATCCAACGAAGAATCTTCTTTGCCTCCAAACTCAAGAATTTTAGGCTTTCATCTAAATTTAATCTTTGGGGTTTGTCAATTTTAGGTGCAGTATGAGAGGTAAGGATTGATTTTAAAAAATCCTTCTGCCATAATTCAATTCGTTAGTTATTTGATCAAGGTGTTGTAGATTGATTTCATTTTTTTTTCAATTCATAATAACTTGGGTAGATCGTAATTACTGATTGCATGTTTTCTTAATTTGGTTAAAATGAATTTATGGGTTTCTTATTTGTAAATGAATTATGGCCTGTAAATGTTGAGGGCTGGCTCTTTGGATTTTCTTTTGTTAAAGAGTCCTAAATCTCCTGCTGGTGTTGAATTGTACTTCATGATGCTTCTCCATGTTAAACCACCACTAGCTTCTTGTTACCATCTAAGAAAACACAGTTACACTACGTCTTTGAATTGTGCTAAGATAATTCAGTAAGAGAAACTTATACTTAGCTACTACACATTTGTAAAGAAACCTAACATTAACATTCTAATCTGATGCCACTTTTACAATAAAATGAAGGTTGTTATCCTGGAAAGTTCGGTTTAATATCTCGAGGGCTTAGAATCGAGTTAGGTGTAGATGATGAGCAAGGCATAGACGGACAAAGTGTAGTTACACATAGAGGACTTTATTCTTTCTTTGGCACAAGGCTGAAATTAGTTTCTTCATCTCCACATCATGTTCATCCTCATTCTCATGGTCATAATTTCCTTCTCCTGTTACAAATTTACAGGTGGTTGTAGTTGCAGAGATCTAGGGAAGCTCTTGGTGGTATGGTCTGGCAGCTTTCGAAAATGATCAGTACCAAAATAAAGGCATGAGGCATGACGGTTAGCTATGAAACTCCAAATTGTGCCACAATGACTAAGAAGCTATTGGATAGACTGTTAGAATTTTGGGTGATTAAACTTAGATGATTTTGTAGAATTTTGATAATGAAGGAGTGGGAACTTTTGGTTCTTCTCACTCTCTCTCTATTTTGATTAATTGAAGAGATAATACTAATTCTCTTCTTTTTGTTTTTACAACTTATGGATGTCATGCACCCACATGTGTAGTCTACACACACACAACTTAAATATAAAGTTGACACTCCAATTACACTCTTAACATAACTCACATTACTCAACAATCTCCTCCTTAATGTGATGTTCTTCTACTCCTAGTAGTTCACGGAAATGTTGAAATTTTCCTTTGGGAAGTGCCTTGGTGAATATGTCCGCCAATTGGTCTTCCGTCTTGCAATATTTGAGTTCTATCTCACCATCTTCAACCGCTTCTCGAATGAAATGGTACTTGAGTTTGATGTGTCTTGCTCTACAATGCTCAACCGAATTTTTGGACATAGCAATTGCCGATTTGTTGTCACAAAAGATTTCGGTGCTTTCTTCTTGCTTCTCTTGAATGTCTTCCATAATCCTTCTTAGCCATACAACATGAGATGTAGCTATTGATGCTGAAATATACTCCGCTTCCGCTGTGGATTGAGCTACGGTTTCTTTCTTCTTCGATGCCCATGTAAATATACCCGAACCAAGAGAAAAAGCATACCCCGATGTACTCTTCATGTCATCAATACATCCTCCCAAGTCGCTATCACAATAGCCAACTAATTTGACATCCAAATTTCTAGAATACATGATTCCAAAATTCATTGTTCCTTGTATGTACCTCAACAACCTCTTTGCCGCGCCAAGATGTAGATGACTAGGTGAACTCATGAACCTAGAAAGCATACTTGAAGCAAACATGATGTCGGGTCTTGTATGTGTAAGATACAACAAGTTTCCAATAAGACCTCTATAGTAAGTCTCATCAACCTTTCTTCCTCCATCATCTTTCTTGAGTTTCTCATTCACTACAAGTGGTGTTGATGTGGGGTTACAACCAAGCATACCAAATTTCTTCAACACTTTTTCGGCATACTTACTTTGAGAAATGAATACTCCATCTTCACTTTGATGAACTTCTATACCAAGGAAGTACTTGAGCAAACCCATGTCACTCATCTCATATTTCATCATCATTTCTCTCTTGAATTTTTCAATCATATGAACATCATTACCCGTAAAGATAAGATCATCAACATACAAGGCAACGATGAGAATAGACGTACCTTTGGTCTTCACATATAGTGTAGGCTCACTCTTGCTTTTGCTGAAGTTTTGCCTTTTGAAGTATCCATCTATCTCACTATACCAAGCTCTTGGTGCTTGCTTGAGGCCATACAAAGCTTTCTTCAACTTGTAAACTTTGTCTTCTTCTCCTTCCTCCACAAAACCTTGTGGTTGTTCTACATAGACCTCTTCATGAAGTTCTCCATTCAAAAATGCTGATTTGACATCAAGTTGATAAAGTAACCAACCTTTTTGGGAAGCCATAGCAATCACGGCTCTAATGGTGTCAAGACGAGCAACCGGTGCAAAAGTCTCATTGTAGTCGATGCCGGGTTGTTGTGAATATCCCTTTGCCACCAACCTTGCTTTGTGCCTTTGAACTGATCCATCCGCATTGTACTTCACCTTGTAGATCCACTTCACACCAATAACTTCTTTGTCACTTGGTCTTTCTACTTTCTCCCATGTATTGTTCTCGTCGATGACAAAAACTTCTTCTTCCATAGCTTTTATCCAAACCGGTTCTTTTGATGCTTCTTCAAAATTTTCCGGTTCCACCATACAAAAGTTACATCTTTCATACACTTCACTCAACCGTTGCATCTTCTTTGGTCGTGGTGGTGGTGATGTTGACGCACTATTACTTGGAGACATACTTGGAGATGCTTCTTGTCTTGTATTTGGAGGTGTTTGAGGTAGTTCTTCCTCATTTTCTTCACCTTCTTCAACTTCATTTGTTGCTGAATTTTCTTGCTCTTCATCAACAATAATGGTTCTCTTCTCAATTTTGCCTTCTTCCCAATTCCATGAACTTCCTTCATCAAACAAGACATCACGACTTGTAATCATTGTGTTGTTCTTCAAGCTAAATAACCTATAACCTTTTGATTGGAGGCTATAACCGAGAAATACACATTTCTCACTTGATTCATCAAGCTTTGTTCTCTTCACCTTTGGAATTTGAGAATAACACACACTACCAAAAACTTTGAGATGTCTTACCGATGGCTTTCTCCCACTCCATGCTTCAAAAGGAGTTTTATCCCATACGGCTTTTGTTGGACACCTATTCATCAAGTAGACGGCGGTGTTGATGGCTTCGGCCCAAAACACTTTAGGCATACCCTTCTCATGAAGCATGGACTTCGCCATCTCCATAACGGTTTGATTCTTTCTCTCGGAAACACCATTTTGTTGAGGAGTATAACCCACGGTTAGTTGCCTTTCCAAGCCTTCATCTTCACAAAATTTATCAAACTCTTTGTTGTTGTACTCTTTGCCTCTATCACTTCTCAAAACTTTGATGTAGTGACCACTTTGCTTTTCAACAAGGCTCTTGAACTTCTTGAAGATGCTAAAAACTTCGGATTTTTGTCTCATGAAGTAAACCCAAGTCATACGACTAAAATCATCAATAAATAAGATAAAATATATATTACCTCCATGAGTTGGTGTGTTCATTGGTCCACACACATCGGTATGTACCAAACCAAGAAGTTCATTTGCTCTCCATGCTACACCTTTTGGAAATGGTTGGCGATGTTGTTTCCCAAGTGCACAACCTTCACATACTCCATCCTTGTGGTTGATATGTTGTGGAAGTCCTTGCACCATGTTCTTGTTGGAAAGTAACTTGAGACTATTGAAATTCAAATGCCCAAGTCTTTTATGCCATAACCATGTTTCATCAATGGTTTCCATCCTCAATGCAACATTCTTCTCTTTTTCAAAGATAATTGGAAAGCTTCTATTTTTCTCCATCTTGATACTCTTCATGAGTTGTCTCTTGTTGTTGTTCTTCTTGTCATAAATGGTGCAATATCCATCTTCAAAATGGACAGCATAACCAAGCTCCACAAGTTGTCCAACACTAAGCAAATTTTGTGCCAAATCCGGAACATATAACACATCTCTAATGTATTTTGCACCATTGATAGTTTGCACGCAAATTGTACCTCTTCCGTTAGCTTGAACCATGTTTCCGTCACCCATCTTCACTAGAGAGTTTATGGATGTATCCATGTCAACAAACAAGCTCTTCACACCGGACATATGAGTTGTACAACCACTATCTACAAACCACACTTCACTTTTGGAAGTCTCCATAGCACTTTGACAAGCATAAAACAAATTTTGTTTTTCTCCTTTCTCTTCGGCTCTACCGGCTTGTTCTTCACCTTTGTACCTACAATCCTTCTCCAAATGTCCATACTTCTTGCAATGTTGACATTGGGGTTTTCCTTTGTTCCAACAATTCTTCTCCAAATGACCATTCTTGTTGCAAAAATTGCACCTTGGTACTTGAGAAGTATCACTCTTTGTGTAGTTGTTGGAGTTACCTCCTCCTTTCTTCCATTTTCCCTTTCCTTTGAAGTTTGATGTTGATTCACCCTTGTACTCATTTTTATATGTTGCTGAATTTTTTGAGTTCAAGCTCAATTTTGATTGAAATGCACTTTCAATTGATTTTTCGGAATGCCTTGACACCCTTAGTTCATACACCTTCAAAGAAGCCCATAATTCTTGTGACTTCAATGTATCAAAATCCTTTGTCTCCTCCAAAATTGCCACAATGGGTTCAAATTTAATTGGCAAACAATTCAATATCTTCTCACAAATTCTTCTTTCTTCCATCTTCTCTCCACACATCAACATATTATTAACAATTTCAACAACTCTTGAAGAAAACTCATTCAAACATTCATTCTCATTCATTTTTAGATTTTCAAAATCTCTTCTATATGATTGTAATTTTAATTCTCTTACCTTCTTATCACCTCCATACTCCTTTTGAAGAATATCCCAAGCTTCTTTAGCTTTAGGAAAATGAATTACTCTTGGTAGAATAGTGTCTCCAACTCCTTGTTGAATGTACATGGATGCTTTAGCATTCTTCTTCCTACTCTCCTTAAGTAAATCCTTTTTTTCTTTTTCTAGAGTTGTTGTAGCTTCAATTTCATCATACCCATCTTCAACAATCTCCCACACATCTTGTGACATGAACAAGGTCTTCATTTTGATGGCCCAAAAATCATAATTTTCTCCATGGAAAAGAGGTATTGAAGGTTGTTGAATGTATAAACTTGAGTTACTACTACTTGCCATTGATTTGGTTGAAGATTGATTGAAAAATTGGGTTTTTTCTTTTTTTTGGATCTAGATTAAAAAAAAATTGGGTTGCTGATTTTTTGAATTAATGGGTAGAAATTAATTTTTCTTCACTCTCCAAGATCCGATTCAAACGATCTATGCTCTGATACCAATTGTTAGAATTTTGGGTGATTAAACTTAGATGATTTTGTAGAATTTTGATAATGAAGGAGTGGGAACTTTTGGTTCTTCTCACTCTCTCTCTATTTTGATTAATTAAAGAGATAATACTAATTCTCTTCTTTTTGTTTTTACAACTTATGGATGTCATGCACCCACATGTGTAGTCTACACACACACAACTTAAATATAAAGTTGACACTCCAATTACACTCTTAACATAACTCACATTACTCAACATAGACAATTTTTTATCAGGGTAGCTTATAAGGTACAATTTCAGTTATAATGTTCTTTTTTTTCCTTTTGAATCTACTGGAAGGGCCCTAACTTGGAGCGGCCTTTCGTGTTCTTTAATGAGTAGCTCAGGCTTTCTATATAAACTTTTTCTACATATTTGGAGTTATCTAAAACAATACCCGATTGAACTTATTGCCAAAAAAATACGTAATTTATGTTTTCTTTTTGGATGAGTGTAATGGCTAATGTAATTTGGACCTTGGCCTTACACACTTATTCAATTGACAGTAAAGCAATGATATTTTAAATAAATTATTAATAAATAATCTTGGTTTCAAATATTTAGCCAACTTGCTCATGTCTTGGAAATGCGAGCCATCTAGATTTAAAGCATCCGAAGTAGTTATTGTAGATATGGGTTAATGGCGCAAAAATCTAAATGCTTTCTTGGTGTGCATATTTAAAAAAATCAAAAGAATAAGGATTCACTTCGTAGTTAGAATGTACCTAGTCCCTTAATTAAAGTAGAATTAGTTTGAGGGGGTTGTTAGCTTCATCAAACAAGTTTGAATAAGGATTCATACACCCTAATAAGTATTATTAATTTTCTGACGTCTTTGTAGATTGTTTCTGTAAGATGCGGCGAAGGACCTCCAGTTAGGTAACTTGCAAGCTGTAAAGGGTGTTTACAATTAGGGTTGTTAATTGCCTTCAGAAAAAGTAAGAAATATTGTATTTTTAGAGTTGGTAATGGTAACATCCAAAACTGAATTGTTTTGACATCTTCATGGATAGTTTATAAAAGGCGTGGTACGTCCAGTGATTTGAAGATCATTTTCAGTTTCTCATGGAATTTGAGTGGATCAGAAAATATGTACGGTCTCCTGAATATCTCAGAACTGATTCCAGGATTTGGAACCATGTTGTGGAGAAGGCAACTTAAGTTGTTTGGCCCGAGCTAACATATCTTGCATCTTTGATCTTTGTTCATGAATTGGATGTAATGATTCAAAATTATGTTTTAGATCTGAAACTGCACGGGCTAGTGTTGTATTGGCTCCTTCAGTTTAGCTATTTTTGTTGTTGTTGCAGAAACGTGTTTGATGATCCCAAGTCATCTTTTGGCCTGCATGTATGTGCATCTATTCTTCTCCAAGTTGGTTTGATTAATTTTTACATACTATGACTTTAGAATCATACTCCATTGCTCTGCATGTCCTTGTGTGATTTTCTTGGTTTGATTGTTTCCCCGCATCCGTGCTATCATTGCGTTGTTGTGCTGCCTGCCGTATGTAGGTATGTATATGTTCATCTTCTTTTTGTTTTAACATCCTGATCTTGAAGCCCTTATATTTTGTTTGCCTATTCCATGAAGTAATCTGTCTGTTGTTGGTGTGCATCTCAAGTTCGTTGAGACATGAACTCCATATGTACGTGCTATCCGTCTAATGCGCCTACATCTCCATCAAATAATACATCTTCCCTGGCTGTACATGTGTCGTGGTAGTTGTAGTATTTGCCATCTTGAGCTACTAGCGTGGTGTGTCTTATTTGGATAAGTTTAATTTCTATCTTAGATTATTGTTGAACCCTACACCTTTGCATGTGTTTATTTTCGCCTCTATTGAACTTTTTTGTGATTTGTCTTAAAAATTATTTTGCAGGAGATACATCAGGTGCTAGCCAATGTATATGGTGATTCTTCTACTCAAACGGATTAGCTTATATCTAATTCTTCCGTGGTAGTAGTCAGATTACAAGTTTTAGTTATCTTCTCTTTTTACCAGGGTGAAAGTTTTCGGAAGAGGATTACAGGAGAGATAGAAACCTCCACCTGTTATTTTCGTTGTCGTTTAGGCTCGACTACCTTTTTGATCCTAGTGATGTTTTTTTATTCAGGTGTTAGGTCTAAATTCACAGCCAAGATATTCTTTGGAAGCGGTTAAATTCAATTTTGGGAATTGGTCAGTAACCTCTATGAACCGTTCCATTTTGGTGAGGTTTTTCTCAAGATCGTATTCTTTGGAAGTGATTAAATTCAATTTTGGGAATTGGTCAGTAACATGTATGAACCGTCTTCACTTCGGTGAATAGAGGGTTCTTATAAGTGAGAAGAAGACGGTGATACCAGTTTGTGCATCCGGTTATTATCGTTTTTACTGACCGACTGTAATGGGATATGTTGTTTATTTTTGTGCAGTGCACTGGTCTCATCCATATATCAGGGAAATTTTCATTCTACTGCTCCCCATCTCATTCACTACGAGGTAAATATTTGTTTATTTGTTGGCATGTTGTATACCCCCCTGAATTGACTCACACTTCAACCTTGGATTTCGCTCTAAGCATTGATAGGTCTTGCACTACCATTTTGTATAGGTAGTTGGTGTGTAGAAGTGGAGACTCCAACATATTATCTTTAACATAATTTCATTGAATATTTGTAGGATATGATTCTCAAAGAAATTTTTGCTGCTCATCAGTTTTACCGGGCAAGACTTTTGCTCTATAGGATTTGGTCAAGAAATACGCCATTATAGTGCAGAGGAGGCCCTTATATGTAGGCAACACGGTAGTTCTTGGTAATTTCTTTACTCAGGTAAATTACCTGTGGAACTCCTTTTCTTAGTGTTGCAATACTAATTAGTTGCCTTTTCTATTTACTATACAGAATAGGAGGTCCTCCACCTGTTTTTCTTCTCTTTTTTCTTTCGCCTGCTTATCCTCCATTTCCTTTTTTGATTCTATTGGTGTTTTTCATGCAAGCGATGGCCACATTCATTGCAAAGATCTTATTTTTTGAAATGAATTCAATTTTTTGATTAGCTCAGTAACCTACACCAACAGTCTCTTCGTTGGTGAATAAGAGCGTTTTTATAAGCGAAGAGATGACGGTTCTAAAAGTTACCAGCCAATTGCATCAATTGAGGATATACTCAAAAGAATGGGGAGTGACTCCTGTGTAATTAATTGCATTGATTTCTCTCATTTTTTTAAATTGGTTAGTAACATAAATAAACCGTCTTCACTTTGATGTAATCAATATTTACTATGGGCGAGAAGAAAATAGTTTCTATAAGGTACTAGCCAACTGCATCGTTTGTGATATATGGTAATCAACTTCATTGATTTCTCTCATTCACTTCGAGTAATTTTTTGCTTATCTATTGACATGTGGTAGGCCTCTTTCAACTGACTCACACCTTAGTGTTAGATTTGAACTTGGACGCTTTTAATTGACTAAGACATGTCGTATTGTGTAGGCAGTTATATATAGAAGGTTGGTCAAGACGATTGTTCTTTATGATAACTTGCTTATACAACCTTTCTGCTCAAGGGGTTCTTCCAACTATGTCAGTTCAAGATAGGTAAAGGTGATAGAGTTCGCTTGTGGGAAGATAAATGGTGTGTACAGGCTCCTCTTTCTGCTCTTTGTCTTGTCTTGTACAACCTTTCTAGCACTAAGAGTAAGTCTATACTTGAGACTCACCTTCCTGGGGTAGATAGTAATCTGCACCATAGGCATTCTGTTTTGGATGCCCCTAATATGTGTTACTTTTGCGGGAATGACGAAGAAACTGAAGACCATCAATGCCCTTTAGCTCATCTGTTTTGGATGCCCCTAATCTTAGAGAGATGAAAGTGCTTGTGCAGTTTCGCTTCCCTGTCATATTAGTTATCCTTATTTGTCATTTAAGTGTATTTGGGAGAATAAGTAGGTGGTCCAAAGTCTAGCCCTCGATTTCGAGGAGAGAACACGCCTACGTTAACAGTGCTTTTCTTTGTATATGGTTATTCCTCTGTAAAATCTGTAAATAGTTACTGTTTAGTCTTAGGTTCTAACCATGCTCGACTACTAGCACCATAGTCATGTCTTGGTTATTTATTGTGGTGTATGTGATTGGGAGACCAGTAGAAGTTTGAACCCTAAGGACATTAATGTTTTATATGTAAATCCCAGGGATGTCACAATGGAGAATACGGAGATAGGGATGTGATCTGCACCATAAAGTCGCTGGAGGAGTAGATTGGGTACTAATGAATTTGTTGAGATATTTGATTTTGGTCTTGCTAAGCTGTGAAATGATATCACCACCCATGTTTCAGCTCATGTAATGGGAACATTTGGGTAGGTTATAATAATTTCTATTAATGCGTCTGTAAGGTCTTTATATAAACCGATGCAATGCTAATATAAGACTGATATAAGATAATGTGGCATCACTTGTAAATTATTAATAAATTTGGAGTTATACATTTTCATGTACATGGCACCTGAGCATGCTTCAAGTGGCAAATTGACTGATAGATCCGAAGTTTTCTTGTTCGGAGTGCTGCTTCTAGAGCTTGTGACTGGACGTAGAACTGTCGTGGCAAGCCACGATGAGAGTTTAGTTGAATGGGTAGGCACATGTAAATTATATCAGGAACCTTTGACCTGCTGTTATTTTTGTCCTAGATATACTTCTGTGCGCCTTGAATAAGATGAACTTTTGTCTTGGTGGATGTTTTCTGCAGGCCAGACCATTGATAGCCAGTGCAATCGAAACTGGAGATTTTTCAGAGTTGGCAGATCCAAGGCTTGAAAAGAGATACGTCGAGAGAGAGAAAGATGTTTAGGATGGCTGAGACAGCTTCTGCTTGTGTTCGTCACTCTGCTTACAAAAGACCCCGCATGGTGCAGGTAGAAAACAACTTTTCTTCTTTTCGGGTATTAAAAATACTTCACGATTTAGTTACACATTTCTTTCTCTTTTTTGTTAGGTATTAACGGCGTTGGACACTGATGGTGACATGCCAAATATCAACAATGGTGTGAAAGTTGGTCGGAGCACTATTTTTGAAGCAAATTCAGATCTTCAAAAATTTCGAATGTTGGCGCTGGGTGGCGATGGTACTGCAGACTATACCATGTATAGTGGAAGTATGAACTCTAGAGCAGATATTTTACCCCCGAAACCTCCACCAGGTTGGAGTGGCGCAGTGACGGAGCCAGACATTTTCTCAAATGGGGGCGAATTCATATAGTAAAGATTCCTGTTATCAAGAAGAATGAAGAATGAGTTGCCGGATAGGCATAGAAAACCATGGTGCGCTACTGAGAATTCACCACATAAATCGAACGGTTCCTAGTGATTTCTCTAAAATCTCAAAGCCCCTGTTGATTTAATATACTAATACGAAAACTTCAGAACCGAAACTGAACTCATTTTGACTGATTAATGAGTGTGAATACTCCTCGTCCCGACAGGTACGTATATGCCAAGAAATTGTGGTCGAAATGGTGGCTAACCAAGGTTAGTTTCTTCTTATGGGTTGCAGGCTTCAACAAAATTTTAACTCAAGATAACATGTGTAAGAAAGGGTGGGGAATCGAATGGGTAAATAACTGTTATATGTGTGTGCAGCATGGTGAGAGCACTAATCACCTTTTTCTCCATTGTCCGACTGCAGATTTTGGGCTCTCTCTTAAATGAATGGTCTATTAAATGGGAAATTCCTTGCGATGTAATTACGCTATTGTACTCATGGAATTTTAAGCACGTAGTGGGATGTAGAGGTGAAGTTTTGAAGGTCCTACCGGCTGCAGTTTTGTGGTGCTTATGGAATGAGAGAAACGACAGAGCTTTCAACGATAAAAGAAAGACGGAGTTGGGAATCATTGAGACGATTAAGCTTACAATTTCTTACTGGTTACATAACAGAGTCCAGTTTCGCAACATCTCCATGGTGCAATTTTTTATCAGCTGGAAAGAAGTTATATTCCAACCACCATAGGTTAATCTGTTGTTTGTCATGGTTTGGATTCTACTTTTTTTTTTTTTTTTTTTCTTCTGTGTTATATTTGTGCTCCCTTTGTTTCGGAGCTTTTCTTTGTTCAGGTGGCTTCTTTAGCTTCCTTTTCTGTTTTTGGTCGAGGGCGTTGGGATCATACTTCATGTACTCTGACTTTTTTCATCTATAAAATGTTTTATTTACGGACCAAAATAAAAAAAAAAAATATCATTGTCATCTATGGCTTACCAGTTTTTTTTCCAACTTCTCATGTTCGGCTGCGCACTAGTGGCTTCCTTATATGTGTAAACATGGATGTTTAAAACCCGTCAGTGCATTTTTGACTTTGTGACTACTTGTACTGCCTTCTTGTAAGACTTGATGGAGTTGTTGGCTTATTTTCATTTTCAAAAACTACAAGACTGGCTTGTGCAGCTTGTAAATTCAACAAATACTAGAAGAATTTTGGCATACAAGTATATTAAAAATATAATGACCAACGTTCAGTTCTATTAAGGAAACCGTATTACTTAACAGATACAGTAAATGATCAAGGAGAAGACTCTGCCTCACTTCACTAAGCTTTCAACACACTTTGAGCTCCATCCAAAGTATTACTAACCTACTTACTTAAAACCTTGGCACCCTTCAACCACAATACCAGGTTCAGTTGGGCAAGTAGCTAAGGGACAGTGATCAACTTCGGTTCCCCACCACTTTAGTTTCACATTCTCATTTTGCAGTGCGAAGAAAATTAGCACACCCATTAAAGCTGTCCCAGTATCCAATGCTGCTGACAAAACGTAGTTGTATTTCTGCCACCATCCTTTCTTGTACTTGAACACAAAGTAGTTGAATACCATCCCTGTGATTAGCCAACAAGCAATGTTTGTAGGGCTTGCTGGAGGCATGCCGGCTAAACCATAACATATTAGGGGTATATTTATAAGTGAAATCCATTTCTTCTCCGGGAAGATTTTGCTCATCAACCAAATTGGTACTGGCAAAACAGCTCCTACGAGGTATAACCACACCAAGTTTCGATACATTCCACCTGGTCCGAATAATCTTTCTGGTCCAATTAGACCCCATATAACAGAAGCATTGAAGGTGGTTTTGTATTTTGGACAAGTCCATGGACTATCTGAATGCAGAGCATCATCTTCACATATGTTTTCGATATTCTCAAGCATCCACCATGCAACTCCCAGGTTGACAATACCAGCTATAATTGTTCCAGCAAGCTTCATTACATAAAGACATCTTTAGTTAGTATAGCTTTTACATTATGGGCACAATGTAACATTGCCTTATTTCTGAGATGTTTTCAGTTTCATACCTGCGCGGTGTACATACACTTAGGTGGAATTTTCATGTAGTGACCAAGTTTTAGATCGGATAAAAACGAGAGTGCATGAACTGTGCTAATACGTCCATATATTTTGAAAAGAAGACTTGCAATGGGTTTTCCTGTTAGGATATAGCCAAACATAAATTGTGCTATTATGTCGTATCCGGGTTGCTGCAACATAACCACAAATACATCCAATAGTTAGTGCAAGATTTGATTTTACTGATGTCTTATTTTTTGTATTGGAAATCAATGGAAAAAGAGAAAATCTTATAGAGACTGGAAGTGAATACTTGGTTGGTAGTTGCTTGAATGACTCCAATCGGCAAGGTAACGATAAAAGCCAACACGAAGGCAAAAAGCATCCACCACCAAGGAAGCTGAATATCTTCTGGCCAAATGAAACACATTAAGAGAGACAAACCAATGCTTCCTCCCAAGAGAATGAGATACCACCACTGAGGAACTTCTTCGTATGCCTTCATTAGTTTTGCATGTATGTCCAGTCTCACATTCACATTTTTCCATGCTGATGTAGTCTGTTTCCAAATGGCACTGCAAGATTCGAATTCAGTCAAGATAAAGTACCAACTATAAATTAGATGTCACTGCAAGATTCCAAGTCAGTCATGACAAATACTAACAATTCATTTGATGCGAGGTTTTCGAACTTTAGAATGAACCAGATAGGATGAACAAGTAAAATATACGTATATACCTGCCATGAAAGAGCGCAACATGAACGATAGTAGCTGAAAATCTTGCAAATCCAGACCCAATTGAAAGAGCGAATAACGGGCCGATATATAATTTGCCATAATTTTCATAAGCCGTAACATTAAGAGCATATTGTGGTGTAAGGATCTTGTGGGTATCATATATTTGACCAGTAGAAGTGAAAAGTTTATTCGAAAACATAGGGAACTTTCTGTAATCAAAAGTATTATATTTCCAATAACAGATAGGAATGATAATGTAAACGAACATAATGAATCCAACTGCAATATTGAGAATTGAAACCCATGGTGTAATAAGTGGACTTCCATGGTAAGATGAAATTCCTGCCCAATCAAAAGTGAAGGCACCGATACCAAGTCCATTATGACCAGATCCAATCTGATGAGCAGTAATGCTATGGGGCCATACCCAACAAACCCATGAGAAAAAGGTCAAGACTTTAAAAACATAACCAGGTAATGCGTAGTAGGCGAAACTTGCTGCCATGAAAATGAAGAAGAATTTCATTCTTGTTAGGCCCCTGGAATTTGGATCCTTCTCATGAAGAGCTCTATGAATTAATAATAATTATAGTTAGTAGTAACTTTTAACCGTGATCAAATTTTTAGAATTATATGAGCAATAAAGAACAAATCTGCAAATCAAACATGAATTATGTATAAAGCGTCTCATATTTGAAGCCGGAACGGAGTACCTGAACAAAGAAACCTGAGCAAGGTTTGAAGGCCACCACATTTCAGCTGGATCAACCAAATACCTCTTCAACAACCCTGCCCATCCATACCCCAATATCTGCAGCAAAGTACAATTATTGCAATTAAGCTAGTAAAATACAACAATATCGCAAAACCTAAAGAAGATTAAGACAATATGCACAAAATTAAAGCCGAAAGCAAAGAAAAAGAAAAATAAGACAAGGAATGAAAATACCTGAGTAGTCAAGACAATAAGAAGAGCACAAAGGAAACTCATGTTTTGTTTATAAAATGCTTTCATGACAGTAATAGCACCAATAGAATAAGCATCACCACCACCACTTGAAACACCACAATTTGCAAAGATCGTGATAATAACATGTTCTTTCATGTTAAAAGGTCCTGGATTTAAACCAATTTTTTTTCTTAGAATTGATATATTCCTTTTTGGAAGTACCCTGGCCATAAATCTACCAATTGGTAAGACTATGATCTGCATCAAGATTGCAGATATTACTAATGGTTGGGTATGATAAGTGAAGAAGGTATTCAGACAGATGAGTATGGTACATGAAAGTGTACCAAGAACCCATACCCTAAATGTCATTACTGGTAAAGAAGGGTCATCGGCTTCTGGTACTACTAGCTTAACCTCTTCGATTGGTGAATGATTTGTTTCTTCTTCTTCGATCGGTTGTTCATCATATAATGTTTCTTCTTCTTGTGGATGATTGAATACCGTTTCTTCTGAGTGATGTGTGATCTCATTTGATGACTCCATTTTAGCCTCTATTGATTCTAGTATTGAAGAACTGAAAATGAACCGATCGAAGAAAAAAAAGAACTGAAAATGAAGATGAGATTTAGATCTGCCGCTATGGTTTTAGGATTAGGGTTAACACAACAGAATACTTATAAGGGTTATATCTGCCCGTTTAATTAGGGTTTAATTTACTTCCGTTGATTTCTTGATCTAACGGGTAATCCGTTATTTTGACTTCCCATGACTGCCCATACTTGTGGTCGGGCATATGTGTTTTCGACGGTTGTGATTGTGTATTTAAGACACGTGAAGAGTTTAGTCCGAATGTAATTTTAACTGCAGGGTCAATTTGAGGTCCATGACTCGTTGGCATCATCCACATTTCAAAGACTGAAATTAAGCGTGTAATCTTCATGGACATTTAAACAATATGTTCGGGTGGTATTTGACGAGGACCGCTACTGCTGATGAAGATTCTCAAGGGATAGTTACATATATATTTTGTAGTGTGATTTTGGAATGGCACGTACTCAAAGTACCATGAATAAAAATGAGGTTTGAGTTTAATTTTGTAGTGTGTTTAATTTGAGTTTATTCGTTTAGTTCTTAATTGTAACGCTTTGTTGTGTTGCCCGAGTAGTTGCAAATAGAGCGTCTGAGATACTTAGACATTAGGTTAGAAAATGTGCGGAAAATGTAGATAGACTTGAAGTTGATTGTAATGGTATAGAAGCTGTACTTGTAGAAGAATTCATGGATTCTAATGTTGTTGGGATTTTAAAAGATGACAATGGGTTGCTTAACAAGGCTTGGAAGGGCAAGCTCTTGTTTCAAGTTGATGTTCCAAGTACCTTTGATATTCCTCCTATTTTCATTTAGGGTGCGTTTGGCACGGAGGTAGTTGAGGGTGGAGTTCAGTCAACGGGAGGAGTCAAGGATGGAGTTGAATTCCAAGGGTGTTTGGCATGGGTGGAATTGGAACTCCAGGGAGTTGAAACTCCTTCATTCAGTGGAAAATCAAATGACACCTCCCCCCCATGGAATTTGAAACTCCATCCTTCCAACTCCTCCCGTTGACCATTTTGACATTTTACTTTCTTTTTTCTTTAAAAAATAATTCATTTCCTATACTTATAAATTTACTATGATAATTAAAAAGTAATTATATTTTATTTTATTTTAAATTTTATAATATTTATTAATTGGTAATATTTAATACTTTAATAATATTTTTTTTTCACATATTCAAAAATGGAAAAATATATATTTTCTTATTATTTAAATACAATAGTACTATTGATAAATTATTAAAGTTGAAATTTAAAATAATAGTTTTATTTAAAATTCCAAAACAGACTATTATTTAATATTAATATTTATTTGAAAATTTAAATAAATTTTCAATTAAATATAAAATTATATTTATATAAATAATTAATTATTATTGTTGATAAATTATTTTTTCATCGAAAAATAATAGTTTTATTTAACTGTTATTAATATTATATTTACTTAAATAATAATTTATATAACTTTTTCACTTCAAAAATCACATTTATATTATATTATATATATAAAATAATATTATTAATATTAATATTATGTTTAAAATTAATATTATATTATATTTTTAATTTTTTTTAATTTTTTAATTTTTTTATCTATTTTAAATATTATTTTTATGGAATTTCATAAATAATAATATTATGTTTAAAATTAATATTATATTATATTTAATTAATTAATATTAATATTATCAATTATTAATATTTTTAGTTAATATTTTAATATATAAATATTATACTATATTATATTAATATGCTAATATATTTAATTAATATTATATTATATTTAATTAATATTTAGTTAATATTATATTTAAAATTAATTTAAATAATATTATATTTATATGAATACTATAATATTTATTTAATTACTAATATTGCATTTATTAATTTACTAGTCTTTTATGTAGTTATTTATTAAAATATACATTATTAATGACAATTAAATTAAAAATTATTTAAAAGTAATTAAACATAATTTTTTGAAGAAATTCAGTGATTGAAGAATAAATTTACCAGCAAATAATATATTACAAATAAATATTTTGAAGAAATAAACATTTGAAAAAGAAGAATGACGTAATTACCAATTTCATCGATTATCATGCCAAACACATAAATTTAGAAGGATGAAATTCCAATTCTAGGTGGTTTGAATTCTAGGTAGTTGGAACTCCCTAGAATTCAAACTCCATCCGTGCCAAACGGACCCTTAGGCATGAATTTCTTTGCCACAAAATTCCCTGTCCATAAAATTCTTCGTGCCATAAAATTCCCTGTCCATCTGTGCCAGCGAATCATAAAGCGGTCGACGAGTGTATTTCTCTCTTGCCATATTCACGCCGTCAGAGCTTCGGTTACTTCTATTAACAACGAAGAAAAAAAGTATAGCTGGCTCATTAAGTCAGCTAAGTGAAATCGTAAGATCAGGAGTGGGTTGAGCCAAACCATCTCTTCTTCACCTGTTTTGGACACGTGATCTGTTCAACTTTCGGATTCAACAGAAGCTGGGTAATATTCATTTTTTTTTTTTTGGCAGTGGTCATAAATTTTTGTTGTGTAGGAAAAGTGGACAAACCGAGGTCTCCCAAACCCATATCTCCTAATTTGATCCTGTATGTCGGTTGCTGGATGAAGAAATATCTGTAATTCTTTTTGAGATTTTATCTATCTCTATGTTGTGGTTGACTTGTGATATGAAGCAATTACAAAATCGGTTGGAGTTCGCCTTGGTTTTTTTGGTGTTCCTAATTTTCATCCGAAATTGTGTAGGACACTGAGTGGGTTTATCTTGTTGTTGTTGGTATCGTTTCTACTAGTTTTGTCACCCATGATATTATTTCATTATCAAGTCTCTTGAGGTTAAGATGAGGTTTTTTATGTGACGTTCTCTTGGGGTAGTCATCCAAACCATATTTCAGTGAGAATGTTACTTTTGTGTTCTCAATCCAATGTGAGTCTTGTTAATTCCCATTCTAAACTAATGGCTCACCCTGAATCTAATAACTCATATTCATCTCCTGCCTCTATTACTGAATTTGTAATATTAACACAAATTGGTGATCCCGTATGAGTTTCATCTGTGCTCTCCTTAGCCAATGAAAATTTAATGAATGTTCTTGCACGAAATAAGTGTGTTGAGCATTTTTTTTAACAACTACAGTGAAGAATAAATTCGATCCATTAACCTTGTTCAATATACTGAATGGTCCAAAATGATTGATTACTAACAAACAATAATTGAATTCTCCTCATGTTTTCCTATATATATCTTCCAAGTTACCGAACCCTGGCTTGGTCAGGTATTCAATGCCAAGTTACTAACCTATGCAATAACATGCTAGCAGTACTAAGACCAAGACCTCAAGAGTGAAACAAACATAACAGAAATTAAACTAGTGTGTGTCATGGAGGTGAAGAACAAATTCAATCTCAGTTAACATTGTTCAATATACTGAAAATTGTGCAAATTGATTGATTACTAACAAACTATAAGATTTTGCGTTCTCCTCATGTTTTCCTGAATCTGTCCTCCAAGCTACCGGACCCTGGCTTGGTCAGGTAATCAATACTAAGTCACTAAACAGCAACAAACAAAGACCTCAGAGTGAAACAAACTTAATTAGTAGAAATTTAACTAGTGGGTGTTGGGGGTGCAGTAGCTTTGGATCATTCCTTATTCTATTAAATTTATCTGAGAGTATGTCTCCCTGCAAAAACCACTAGAATGAAAAGAAGCATGAAGCAATTTACATTTCCAAGTTTAATGCACTACTGAAAGAGAAATTTTAGGCTTTTAGCATTTTATAGGCAAAGAAATTTAAGGATTATAGTGTGTGAACTGGGTCTATTTTGTCCATGTAGAAATGTGTATTGAAGAAGCTAAAGCAATATTGATGGCGATGCTGTACAAACGTTACCACTCGCCCGTGACTGTTGATCATACCTACATTATTGTTTCCACTCAATCATAAGTCCTTGGCAGAAACAGTAGATAGATGGATGTGTGTGTATTGAAGTTGAGTCCTGTTTTTCATCGAAGTCTGGTTGATAATACTCCTCATGTTAAGCATTTCTGAGCAACTTGTATGAAATTCTAAGGAAAAATTTCATGCCAACATTTTAATTTCTCACCCATTCATTGGTGGTGATTTATTGAATTAGGTTAAACATAAGAAACCGTCTATAAAGATGCCCATAAAGGATTACAACATGGAAAACCCTACACTGGGGGCTAAATTGGTCAATTACATAATTCAACACATATCCTTATCCTAGCCCTACCCGAATCCGAAAACAGAGCCCATGCCCAAACCCACTTCATTTGATTTATTTTTGAGAGGAGAAATCATTATGCTAAATCAAAGATCATCACTTTGATTTACTTTTGAGAGGAGAAATCATTATGCTAAATCAAAGATAAAGATCTTCATCCATGGTATATGTAATGGTTCTGACACAAACTCATCATTCATTAATTCGTAACTCATTCTTCGGAATTTGTTTTGGATGAAGAAGATTTGTTGGGTGATGGAGATCAAAGATAAAGGTGTGGAGGCGGCGGAGTAGAGGAGTTTATGATGATGTAGATTTTGCCCTAAAGGAAAAAAAGATCATGTTAATATTTATAGTGAACCCTAAGCGTGTGGAGTTTGGGAGAACCACCTTGTCCAACTGAAGCTGGTCAAAGTCATGCAATCTAGTGATCACTGACCGGAGAGTACCAACAAATTTGAGTTTTAGATTGGTTTGTCTTCTCGAGCAGTGTTGTCTCGCACCGTTTTGCGGGAAGTTAGATCACGATAAAGCCCAGATCTAATATCCTTGAACCCTTTACGGGATATTATGGGTCTTTTCCTGAATGCGAATTCAACCGTTGATTTTATCATCTAATAAAGAAGCCGCTTGAGCGGAATGGCTTCCCGTAAAACGGTGTGGGATAGCATTTGTACTCTCTTGAACATAGCCCATGCTTTTATTAACTTTAACCCAATTTTTTTAATTTAAAACGAAAACCAATGTTACCAAACAAAAACAAGTCTTAATTTTTTAACTAGTATTCCTCCGGGTACCGTAAAGCTATTCAATAAGGAGAATTGAAATTCAAGGAAGAAAGTATATTACAAGCACGTGTCTAATTTCTCACTGTAACTAGCATCATGAATTTTCCTCTCAAATTTCTCAAGGGACACTTAATGATCATTTTCCATTTGTGATTTGGAAATGGTTCGTACTTAAAGTATTTTGTAGTCTGTTTAATTTGGGCACTAACATTTGATGACATAGTTATTTGCTACTACTCTGAATGCTATTCAGGATCCCAGTGAATAAGTTCACCATTACCACTGTCATCGGTGACATAGTTATCTGCTACTACTCTGAATGCTGAATCAGAGAAGTCGAAATAATGAAACAAAGGAATGTACTTCAACCCCAGAAGGGAAGCACAAGTCACAGTCTCCAACAACTCATATGGTCCAGAATTAGTTTCCTTCTCATATATCCATAGGCTCTTGTTCTTAGACTTGGCATCATACTTTGAATCTTGACTAGGTGCATGCATACCAATATATTCTTGAACAATAACAGTATGGCACTCGGTAAATTTTTCGATAAAAGGAAGAACATCCATACATGCATCTTTCCAGAAAGTCATTTACAATTTCATCTATCCATCACACATGTATCTTTTATAGCGTTATTAACACTTTGATTCCATTTCTCAAAAAAAAAAAAAAAAAAATCATCAGAATAACAAGATTACAGATTTCTCACCAAGATACATACAATACCCGACAAACTGGAAGTGGAAAAAGAAGAAGAAGATAGTGATATATAGAAGAAGAACAAGTGAATGAATTTATGATTCTTTCAAACTTCCACACAAGCCCAATTCTCCGATCAATTTTACAACTATGAGAGGAGATATCAATTTTATAATACATTTTGTTGTCGATGAAGCTATTGAATCGCAGTCTGCTGCCATGATTTTGTTGGATCTGCATCATCATCACCACCAGATCTTTTGTTTTCAAAAGTTAGGGTTGGGTTTTTCCCTTCATTCCTTCTACACAGGAGATGGAGGCGGAAATGATAACGCAGTAGCAAACTATTCTATTTATATGGGTTAAATCTGCCCGGTGTGAACTTAGGGTTAATTTTTCATCGTTGATTTATTGATCCAACGGATGGTTTATGAGCTTTAACTGACCGTAGTTGTGAGCGGGCAGACCTAATGTAGACGGTTGTGATTGAGTGTTCAAGACAAGCGGAGAGTTTTTAGGTTTTAAGAGCTTGTGGACGGGCATCCATTTTGTAGTTTTAGTTTACTGGACCAATTTGAGGTCCATGACTCCATAAGCATGATCCACACTTAGGCGCTTTGGTTTATAAGATGATTAAGCTGAGAAATGAAATTAAGCGTGTATAATCTTCGTGGACCTCTACACAATAGGTTTTATATCATCGGATTTATTTCTAGTTCCCCAACCACGTAGCTGAATGACTCATGAAAACAATACAATTGGAGAATGCTTTTGGGGTTTTGATATTGCTCTTGCTTTCTGCTTTTTTTCAGCATATGTTTGGGTGGTAATTTACGAAAGGGAGTATTATTGGGAAACTGATCACTCAAGCTGCTGATTAAATTTCTTGAGGGATAGTTAATAATCATTTTCCACTTATGCATGATTTGGAAATGGTACGTACTCAAAGTAAGACGAATGAGAATGACGTTTGAGTGACATATATATTTTGTAGTGTGTTTAATTTGGGTTTATTTGTCCAGTTCTTAATTGTGTAGATGGTAGAGCTAAATTGTAACTTTTTGTTGTGTTGTCCAAGTAGTTGCAAATAGAGCGTCTGAGAACTTAGAAAATGTGCGGAGGATGTTTTTTCTTTTTTTTTTTTTAGGAAAGAAGGTTATATAAAAATAAAAAGGGGGGTATTTACAGGATATTTACAAGATCAAATGACCATCAAAGGAGTTTGAGCAATTACAAGCTCATAACTTCCTCCCAATTAGCCAAAATGTGGCTTACAGTAAGATTTTTGAAGATTTCAGAAGTAGAACTCCATAAAATTATCCATTGTTTAAACGCCATCTTCAATTCGTACTCTGACTTAGCTCTTCCCCCATGAACCCTTCTGTTTCGTTCGTTCCAAACCTCCCAAAAAATTGCGAAAGGTATTAGCTGCCAAATCCTCTTAACCTTTGGAGTACATCTTTCCAGCCTCCAACTCCTAATGCAAGACACAAATTTTGCAGGCATTACCCACTGAATCTTCAATGCTGCTATGAAAAAATCCCATAATTTTTGAATAAGAATACAATGTAAGAACAGATGATCTAGCGTCTCAACCATTGTATTACAGAACATGCAAAGATTCGACTGAATAGTTACTCTCCAGTGCTGCAGCATATCCCTTGTGGGTACTGATTCATGCAAAGATGCCCAGAAAAGAAAGATAACTTTAGGTGGCACATCCTTAACTGATAGCAGGCGATGATCTTCCCAATCCTCCTCCGTTTCAGTTAGCTTTTTGTAGATTAGCTTTGCTGTCATGTCCCCTTCTAGTCCATCTTCCTCCCCTTGTGTCAAGTGTATCAATCTAAGATCATACTTAATCTTTCAGTAAGTCGATGCTTTCAGCTGGGTCAAGTTGTCTACTAAACAGAAAGTTCCACCTTGGTTGAATAATGTTTGCAACCGTAGCTTCTTTTTGAATACTGATTTTATATATCCTTGGATACTTATCTCTGAAATAAATCTTCCCGCACCAGCAGTCTTCCCAAAATCTCACCAGAGCTCCACTCTTCACCTGAACGTTAACTGCTTCTGAGAAGATATGGATTTCCTTTAATATTCCAAACCACATGCTTCGGCCAATAGGTTCCCTGACTTGCATCGGAAGTAGCATGTGCTCCTCCGCCTGTGATTTCTCACACACAATACGTCTCCAAAGCGCAGTTTTCTCCATACAGTACCTAACATGCCATTTTTCTAACAAGGATTTGTTGACCAGCCTCAAATTTCTTATACCTAAACCTCCTTTCCTCTTAGGTTTGCACACTTTCTTAAAGGAAACCCAACTCATCTTCTTTCGCTCTTCATCCTCTCCCCATAAAAATCTTCTCATTATAGTATTCAAACGTTTCTCCACTGATACTGGAATGTGATGGAGAGACATAAAGTAAACCGCCAAGCTTTCTAGCGAACTTCTAATCAACACCACCCTACCTACCTTGTTTAAATACCATTTCTTCCAAGGTGCGAGCTTTTTCTGCATTCTTTGGATTATAACCTCCCAAATCAAGTCGCTTCTTCTATTCGAGCCAATTGGCATCCCAAAATAAGTAACAGGCAGCGCTTCCACTCTGCAACCTAACTCCAAGGCTAACTCATGCACCAAATTATCTGCACCTATACTTACCATCGTGCTCTTTTCTAGGTTAAGGCGTAAACCAGTTAAAATTTCAAACATCAACAAGATAATAAGAATTCTCCTATCCTCAATTACAGAAGCATCCAAGAAAATTACTGTATCATGCGCGAATTGTAAATGCGACACAGTAATACCTTCATCTTTAACCTGGAAACCACCCACTTTTCCTTTCTCCACCGCCTTATTTATAAGCAACGATAAAACTTCTATTACCAAAAGGAAAAGAAAAGGAGACAACGGATCTCCCTGGAGAATACCTTTAGAAGGTTTAACCAATGCAGTTGCTTCCCCATTTACAAGAATAGAGAATTGAGCCGCATATACACACCATCTCATCCACTTTAACCATTTCGATCCAAAACCATTCTTCTTCAAAATAGCAAAAAGAGCAGGCCAGCTAACGTTGTCGAAAGCCTTTTTCATATCAATATTACACATAATCCCTGGTTTTTGTTGGCGTAGTCTTCTATAAATTAATTCATTCGCTATCAAGATGCCGTCAAGAATCTGCCTGTGTTTAATAAAATCTCCCTAAGAGTTGGAAATCAAACCTGGCATGACAACCTTCATCCTTTCCGCCAAAATCTTGCCAATAATTTTAAAGAAACTACTTATTAAGCTCAAAGGTCTAAAGTCCTTAACCGTAGCAGAATCTTCCTTTTTAGGAATTAGATTTAAGAACGATACATTCAATCTCCAGTCTAACGTACCCTTACTGCAAAACTCTTTTATTGCTGCCATTACGTCCAGCTTCAAAAATCCCCAGCACTCTTTGTAAAATTCCAGATTATAGCCATCCGGGCCTGGAGCTTTGTTCGAACCACATAACTTAATGGCTCTCAGCACTTCATCCTCCTCTACATATCTTTATAACCACTCCCGCTGAACCTGATAAATCGACTTGAACTCTAACGTGTCAAAAGAAGGGGTTATTGGAGAATTATCAGTAAACAAGTCAGAGTAGTAGTCATGGATATCCTTTTTAATGACTTCCTTATTAAAAACATCAACCCCATCAACCTCCAACTTTGTAATAAAATTCTTCCTCCTCCTGCCACTTGCAATTTGGTGAAAGTAATGAGTGTTTTTGTCGCCATCTCTGAAACCCTTAACCTTCACCCTTTGGTAAGCCATTATAGCTCTGGTAAGTTGTATCGTGCTAAGAGAGTTCAAAGATTTGTTCGTTCTTCCAACTGAGCCTGTCTTAAAGACATCTTTTCCTATTCAATGTTCAACACACTTATCTTCTTCTTCAGATCCTCTTCCTCCTTGCGTATACTCCCAAAAGTAGCCTTACTCCAATTATTAATGAAGTATTTTAGGTTTTGCAATTTCCTAAAACGTACATAACTTGGGTTTCCAACAAAATCAAGCGAGTTCCACCAGATTCCTACCAGCTTCACAAAGTCTTGATGCTCCAACCAATGATTCTCTATTCTGAAAGACGAATGTACTTGGACAGGCGGAGAGAATTCCACTAATAAAGCATTGTGGTCTGAGACCGTACGAACCAGAACCGTTTGCATTGCTGAGCTGAATTTCGAGTCAAAAGCCGTGCATGCCAAATATATATCCAACCTGCAAAGCAAGGGGTCATTGTGCTTATTGCTCCAAGTATAAGCTCCTCTGTGTAAAGGTAAGTCGATGAGAGCCTGTTCAGAGATAAATTCATTGAGATACTGCATATTCCTGACATCACCACCTAGTTTATTCCTCTCCGAATCACTTCTAACCGCATTCACGTCCCCAGAAAACACCAAGCCTCTTCAGACCAATCTCTTATTTCCTTAACATCCTGCCAAACAAGTACTCTCCTATCCTGATCGCAAGGAGAATACACATTAGTAATTACAAACTTGAAACCATCACTTCTAAACCTGAATAAGAAAGAAATTGAGTTGATTCCCGTTCTTCTATCCAATAGCTCCAATTGAGTATCATCCCAGATAGTGAGAAGACCGCCGCTAATACCCACCAAGCCTTGAGAAGGTAAGATTTCCATACCAAAATCAGCATCATACCATAGTTGACCAACAAACCATCGAGACATTGCTGTCATTTTAGTTTCTTGAATGCAGCAAATGAGACATTTATGTCTAAAATTTAAATCCCGTACCGAAATTTGCTTCATATAGTCGTTCAAACCCCTTATGTTCCAAGATATCACCTTGGAACCCATCAGCACCACAGTTATCCCTGGAAGTGATTTCCTCATTACCTTCCCCATCATCTGAAGAATTGGATACTTGGGAATCACAACTGTCTTGCACCTTCTGGCATTCTGCAATTGCTTTATACCAGTCTCTATATTTAAACAGGATCTCCCCAATTACAGATTTGACTTTTACCTCATCCTTAGATGGTATTCCACCCATCCTACAACATAACTCCACGACAAGCTTTGAAGTTGAAAAAATCACTTTATTCTTATCTATGTTTGTGTTTTTTAAGTCTCCTAAGTTGATAACAATTTGATCCTCCACAACATTAAACAGCTGCCAAATTTTAAGTGGACTCTTTTTAAGGGCTAAAGGGGAGTTCTAATGGGTAAATTCACAAAACTACCCTTACCCTTTTTAATTCTTATTATCCTAAATGAATTTTCATTTTTTTCTTCTCTTCTTCTTCTCCTCCACCTCTACCTTACCGGCTTCTCCATCCCCTACCATTGGAAACTCGTCGATTAATTCGTCGTAATCGTCGATTCGAGAATTCCGATTAATCTTTAAACATGGAGCCACCACGGCCTAGGGCTAGTCTATGAAAACCACAAATAGAAAACGCAATGAATACAATACTGGAATTGCAAGTTTAGTTCAAAAGAAAGAGAATAAAAAAGGAGTTGAAGAAAAAGAAATCAACGCCACTGAAAAAGGAGAAATGGCGCGATTGAGAAAGTAATGGCCTACTTAAACTCACTTCAGCTAGTACTTCAATTTCATGTTTGCATGTCAAATTATGTTAGAAAAATCGAATTTGTGAATTTGCAGTTATTTAGCCGTCAAGTGTTTGTTCCACGACCATTCCGACTTTTCATATTTAGGGTTAGTCGGTAAGAGTGAACCACGAGATGACGCTACTTCACCTTCCAGATAAATAAGAAAAATCACTTCTCTCATAATTTCACTATAGGTTCAGATAAATAGTATATCAATCAACCCCTTCCCTTCCCTGTACTAGTATTACATCTATCTTATAATTTCTGCTTTAATCCATAGCTTCTCTGAAAATATGCTTGCTTACTTAGTTTATATGGTCTAATAATTCAAAAAAAGAGTTGGAAAGCAAAGGTTGGGGTCGTACGAGCAGGTGTGTGATTGTATCTCCTGATTAGAGAGGTGCTTTCCCCCACACTTTTAAATCTCGGGTCAATCTTAGATGGAAAATGGGTTATAAAAATGGATTGCAAGTTCAACTTGAACTTGAACCGCTAGTGCCAATAACATTTGTCAGAGGCCCATTTGTGGCCATCTTTATGTTGGCTTGTGGTAGGACTAGAAGATGCCTACAATATTAAACTACAAGTGCACAACGTCTACTATGTAAAATAGGGAAAATACAGGTCGATCCTATTGAGAGTCGGGTTTGTTAAACTAAACTTCTAGGTTCTACTTTTACTAATTTAAATACGGTCACTACAAGAAAATATAGCTATTGCTACACCATATATTGCCACACCTTTAATATTGGTGTTGCAAAAGCAAATTTCTAGTCACAGTACTTTTCAGATGCAGCTAAAAGATATAATTTAGTGATGCAAAATGAAACTTTTTCCACACAACTGTGACAACAATATAAAAAGAGTGTGGCAAAAAAGTATAATCTCTTACTGCAGCAATAAATTTGGTGCTGCAAAAAGGACTTATTGCTACATATGTTATCGTGACACTAATAGGGGTTTATGCCACAATTACAGGGTATTGCAATATATTAATTTTCTTGTAGTGGGTGTTTGTTGATACGACTGAGATGCTTGATGATTATGCTAAATAAACAAGATTAAAAGGAAAAATAAAGATGAACTAGGGATTTGAATCCACCACGTAAATGCATAGAAATCCCCTATTTTAATATACTAGTTCTGTTTTTAATGAAGGAGATATAGAGATGCTAGCCTCAAACTACCTTGAAGATGTGATAAATCACTTGCACAAATGGATAATTTAACCTCAGCAAAATATGTCAATCCCTAGCAATACCTATTTGTTTAAAGCATAAATAATCACAAATTGAACTAAAGTCATACATAGACTTGAATACATAACAAATAATTGTTCTAACTACCATGGATGCTTCACATACAAGGTGAAAGTAAATTGCTAGTATTCAGAGATTAAATCATGTTTTTCATTCAAAATCCCAAGAAGAACAACTAATCAAACCATGAAATTCTAATTATTTAGCGGTTTCATATCCACCCAAGTTAGAAAACTAAAACATGAAAAAAACTGAAATTAAACCCAAATTACTTCTACAACTTGGTGCACCAGCTACTCCGGGCTTTGTTTTTCAATCACAACTGCCTCCTCTATTTATACAAGTTTCTCCCCTCTAACCAATCCCATTTTCAAAAAAGTACAACTATAAATTAGGGATTTGATGTTCTTGAAACTCACCACTAATGCTTGTCGGCCATCTTATCTTCTTGTTGCAACAATTCAAAAGCCTTGTACAAATTCTCTAGGTAGGTGTTTATGGTGGTTTTAAACCCTAGTAGACAGTAATGTCACAACATTTAAAGCAACAAGAATTTACTAGGCACATTTACTGAAATCTTTAATGTGTCTCTAAAATAATTACCCGGGTATATTTTTCAAATTAGGGTTACGACGAGCCAAACCCTAATTCCCATGTGTGCCAATGGATAATCATGCCAGCCACACCGACCGCTCCAAGGCATGCCAACCATGCTAGCCGCACCTCTGTGCCAATGGAAAATCATGCCCGCCACACCGACCGCGCCAAGGCATTCCAACCATGCTAGCCGCACCTCTGTGCCAATGCCAAATCATGCCAGCCACACCGAACACGCCAAGGCATGCTAACCATGCTAGCCGCACCTCTGTGCCAATGTAAAATCATGCCATCCATACTAACCGCGCCAAAGCATGCCAACCATGCTAGCCGCACCTCTGTGTCAATGGAAAATCATGCTAACAACACTGACTGCGCCAAGGCATGCCAACCATGCTAGACGCACCTCTGTGCCAATGAAAAATCATGCCAGCCACACCGACCACGCCAAGGCATGCCAACCATGCTAGCCGCACCTCTGTGCCAATGGAAAATCATGCCAGCCACACCGACCGCGCCAAGGCATGCCAACCATGCTAGCCGCACCTCTGTGCCAATGGAAAATCATGCCATCCATGCCGACCGCCCATGCCAAACACGTCTAGCCATGGCCCCTCATGCCGCGCCACCATGCTGGCCTTCTCCATGCGGCTACCAAAGTGAAGGCGCGCAATAAACAACGGTTTCCCTTCAATCCAAGGAGCAAATCCTGGCCGTCATAGGTCCCTCGCGACCTTTGAACCAAAACCCTAGCTTGGTCTCGCACCTAGCCAAGCTAGCCACGCCATGCCAAACCTTCCTCGCCATGGCCCCTCATGTCGTGCCACCATACTGGCCTTCCCCATGCGGCTACCAAAGTGAAGGCGTGCAACAATCAACGGTTCCCTTTAATCCCAGGAGAAAATCCTGGCCGTATGAAGTCCCCTCACGACCTTTGTCCCAAAACCCTAGCTTGGTCACGCACCTAGCCAAGCTAGCCGCGCCATGCCAAAAACGTCTCGCCATGGCCCCTCATGCCGCGCCACCATGTTGTCCCTCCCCATGCGGCAACTAAAGTGATAGAGTGCAACAATCAATGGTTTCCCTTCAATCCCAAGAGCAAATCCTGGCCGTCTAAGGTGCCCTCACAATTTTTTTCCCAAAAACCTAGCTTGGTCACACACCTAGCCAAAGCAAACCATGCCAACCGCGCCATGCCAAACAGGTCTCGCCATGTCCCCATGGCCCCTCATGCCGCGCCACCATGCTGGCCCTCCCCATGCGTCTACTAAAGTGAAGGAGAGCAACAATCAACGGTTTCCCTTCAATCCCAGGAGAAAATCATGTCCGTCTAAGGTCCCCTCACGACCTTTAGCCCAAAACCCTATCTTAGTCACGCACCTAGACCAAGCTACTCACACCATGCGCCCATGGATACCCCTTGGCCCCACATGCCAAACCAAAACCGCACCTAGCCCAATCTAGTCGCGCCATGCGCCCATGGATACCCCTTGGCTCCACATGCCAATCCAAACCAAACCTAGCGAAGCTAGACGCGCCACGCCAAACACACTTTTCCTTGGCCCAAGCCATGCTAGTCACGTCATGCCTAGCCAAGCGCCCTTTCCTTGGCCCTAGCCATGTCATACGACCATGGAAAACCCTTGGCCCCATATGCCAAGCCAAACCAAACCTAGGAAATCTAGCCGCGCCATGGCAAACACACTTTGCCTTGGCCCTATCCATGCTAGTCAAGTCATGCCTAGCTAAGCGCCCTTGCCTTGGCCCTAGGCATCACTAGTAGAAAAATGGCTTTCAGTGACGGTTCTAAAATTTAAATCTTGACAGTTTTGGAGAAAAACGTCACAGAAAAGTGGCTGCCAATTAAAGATGACAGTTTTTCAGATTAACCGTCATATAAGGCTCTAACTAACCATGACGGTCTAGAAAAGTGTCATTGAATATTTGAACGATGACTGCTTCTCTCTAAAAATGTCACAATCAGATAGTCATAGGCTGTCGTTTATAAGATGCCATCTAATGTGAGTAAGACAACGGATGTAGTGCTCTAAAAATGTCACCTTGGCCCTAGCCATGCCAAATGCCCATGGTGAACCGTTTTCCCCTCATGCCAAGTCCAAACACACCCTAACCGTTCCACCCTGTTGGACCTCACTACGCATCTACCAAAACGAAGGCGTGCAACGATCAACTGTTGCCCTTCCTCTCAAGATGCAACATCTCGACCGTCGAAGGTCACCAGGCTAGTAGGTTCCCCGAGATCGACTTGCCAAGCCACAACAACGTGCTAAATTTTTTCCAAAAACATTCGAGACATCAATACAAACTTGGGGATTCTCTTTGGGTATTGGTTTGGTGGTCCACAGCGTGCGGCGTACACTACGCCCTTCATAAGGAAGTGTCATAAGGGTGGGGCGCCTAGTAAATACGGGAGTTATGTGGGAAACGTTCACGGGACATAAAGACGTGAGTTAACAACCTTATGGAAACATCAATTCCATAACGTTAATAGTTTCATGTGTTAACCACTTTATGGAACATCATGTCCATGCATACGGTTACCACCTCCTCCCATTTATTTCCCCACTTCTTAATGAGACCAGGGTACTTTCTACCTCGTCTTGTATAAATAGTTCTTACCTATTTCCCTTTGGAGAACAAGTTCATTCGGACCAGACAACACTCAGAAATACTTACCTGCTAGATCTCCTCGTGAGATCTCTTACTTTTCTAATAGCGAGTCGTAGAAACCCATTAAAGGTTTCATTAAATGTTCCTAGTAAATGCTTGTTACTTTAAATGTCGTGATATCACTGTCTGCTAGGGTTTAGTGTTTTATGATTTTAACCCTAAACTGAAAACCATCCACAGCAGGTTACCGAACTTTGTTTATAGGATTTACAGAGTAATGTTCGGTTTGCCCACAATGTTGACGAACTTTAGGTCTAGAAGTTCGGTTGGTTCACAACCTATACCTAACCGAACTTCGCATTGCTTAAGATTTTACCAAGTGTACAAAGTTCGGTTGTTTCGCAAACTTCATACCAACCAATAACTAACCAAACTACACGCAATTAGTAAAGAGTTGGGTTTGTCAAGGTTTTTTGCGAACAAACCGAATATAGTGGGACAAGTTTGGTTAAACTGAAACTCAACATAGTCGGAAAAATAGCACAGTTAGGTTACATTGGAATTTTTTATTTTGTTATATTGGTAAAGTTCGGTTAGAAAATAGTTTTAGCCTTCTTTGCAAACCAACCGAACATAGTGGGAAAAGTTGTTTTCAATCAAAACTCAACATAGTGAGAATAATAACACAGTTCGGTCACGTTGGATTTTTTTTTTTTTTTTTTTGTAATATTGGTAAAGTTCGGTTAGAAAATAGTTTTAG
The DNA here is from genome assembly GCA_023529315.1 of Papaver bracteatum. Lineage (NCBI taxonomy): Eukaryota > Viridiplantae > Streptophyta > Magnoliopsida > Ranunculales > Papaveraceae > Papaver > Papaver bracteatum. The sequence goes on from JAJJWX010005000.1 coordinate 97,224, forward strand.
CCTTCTTTGCGAACCAACCCAACATAGTGGGCAAAGTTCGGTTAAATCAAAACTCAACATAGTGGGAAAAATAGCACAGTTCGGTTACATTGGATTTTTTTTTTTTTTTGTAATATTGGTAAAGTTCGGCTAGAAAAAAGTTTTAGACTTTTTTGCGAACCAACCGAACTAAACATATTGATTTTCAAAGAAGGTTTCGGTTAGCAACCTATTGTTACGCGAACCAACCGAACTCTGAGTTCGGTTAAGAAAAAATTAATTCGTGATAACGGAAGTGTTCTCCGTGTTCTTGGTTTCATAATGTTCGGTTAGCAAAGTAGTTTTTTTAAAACTATTCCTAACCGAACATGCCACTGTAACTTCCATTTAAAGAACGCGCAATTGGGGGATACATTTATTTTTTGGGGGATATGAATTACTTCCTCCATACCATAGTGACTGTTAAGGGGTGACTTTTGAGTATCAAAATACTAAAATACCCTTCCTTCAAAATAAAAATTAAAAAATTAAAAAACTTAAAATCAAAAAACTAAAACCAAAATCATATCCCCCATTCCCATCTCCACTTCTTATTAATCTCTTTTAGGGTTAGAGCTTTGAAACCCCAAATATACCCCATTCCCTTTCAAATTCTAAACTTTCCCCACTCCCTATCAAATACTCTTCTCCTTCTCTGCCGGCTCCTCACTTTGGAAACAATTTTTTTTTTCTTAATTCGTAAGTGATGAAGATCATGTTGAAAGTGATGAAGACCATGCCGGAATGGATGAAGACCATGCCTAAAAACAGTGCCGGCATAGAAATTAAAGATGAAGACCATGCCGGTAGTCAAGTGCCGGCATGCTCGATAATAAACTAACTGTGCCGGTATTAAAACCAGAAAAAATTCAAAACGGAAGTGATGAAGATCATGCTGAAAGTGATGAAGACCATGCTGGAATTGATGAAGATCATATGCCGGAAAATGGTGTCGGCATGCTCGAGAACTTCCTATCAATCTTTGGTAGTCAAGTGAAAAAAATATCAAGTTTCTGGATACTTTTCATCTGTGCGGCATAGAAATTTAAGCAAAATACTATGCGGGAACACCCCGAGATGCTCGAAAACTAGATTACTATGCCGGCACTGTTCAAAAACTGAAAAAAATCAACATTCGAAGATCAAAACCAGAAAAAAATCGTAACGAGAGGGCGTAGCAATTTTTGAAATATTCCGACAAATGCCGGCATGGTTTTTTGGTTGAATACCATGCCGGCACCGAGCTTTTTCAGCTGCAACAATGGTGGATTGAAAGGAAAAAAATCAAAATTTCAACCTCTTAGCAGCAATTCTCTCATCACAATCATCTTCTATTTTCAAAAAAAAAAAAATTCCACTCAATTTTTTTCCCCTCCTTCACTCTCAACTAACCCACACAAAATCAAATAAAAATAAATACACACTAGTTTATCCCCCAAATACTTAACATTTTACTAATTTTAATTAATCACTAATCTTGATTAGTGGGGGCTAGATTAGGAATTAAAAAAATAATTACATAGGGGGTCACCCAGAATTGCTATTGGGACACCTATTTTATCCTGTAGCTATATCCCCCAATTAATAAATGTATCCCCCAATTGCGCGTTCCATTTAAACCATATTTTGATGATTTCTACTCAGTTTTCTCAATAAAAACGAATTAAAAGTGATGGGTTTTCCAATCGAACGAGTAACGTCAAGGAAAGAGAGAAGAAGAAGAGATTTTTTTTTTCTTTCAAAACTTTTTTTTTTTGATGCCCCTGCTATCTCTGTTTTTGTTTTTGATTTTGGTTAATGATTCATTTAAATTAGATGTATATGATTAGATTTATATAGTTATTAGGTTAGTTTTAATTTAAATTCAAATAAAGGGTAAATGTGTAATTGTCTAACTTTAGGACACCCCTTATAAGTATAGGGAGGTTGGCCTAATAAAATCATGGTCCCCAAAAAAACCATGGTCCCAAAAAATGGTTCTTATGTTACTCGTTATAGTCCAAGTGATGTTGGTGCTCGTAGTACCAAGAACTTTGAGGGGTTTGGTATGACCATTTCCATCGTTTGCAATCTAGTACTATCTTAAATAACTTCATGCTGTACTAAAGAGCCTAACTCTGAATGGCATTGAGAATCTAACTAAGGAAGCAATTTGAGTGACATTATGGATACAAGGAAAATGTAGTTGAAACTAGAGCATTTTAAAGCATCGGAAAACTATCCATTTTGAGGGAGACTAAAATTAGTATTCAGACACCTCTTAAGCCGTAAGCCAAACAAAAAAAAACGAGATGCATTATCTATTGCTTAAGAAATCCTTTGGAACAGTACGTATGCAAGTAGGAGAAACCGGGGCATGTATCAAAAGATCAGTTTGTACTCAATGGATTTAATAACCTTGTCCATTGTTAATTGTGGTTAGTAGAGTTTGTCATCACACTCCAACAGAGTGTCATGGGAGGCTCTATTATATCACGTTTAAGAAGATGGAAAGGGAAATGCAAGTTTGGGTTTACCGGAGAGAGCCTTATATATTTTTCTAGATATAATGGTATCAAAAGGCTTCTCTGTAAACTAGTTATGTGAATCCGAAGGTAAAAATGGAAAATGGATTATTTTGTTTGGATAATTAAACAGGTTTACTTTCCTAACATATTTATTCATTGGTGACCATTTTTCCGACTTAATGTTTGTAAGGTGTTTATGTTGTGTGGGTTAAGATGTAGATAATGCATTAGAGAACATACATTTCGAATTCAGAAAATGCTGCAAGTCTACTTCGAGCTACCACGGATTTCAAACCTTGTGAATTAAAGTTGAAACCACAGTGCACTGTGAGATTACATATCAGGTTGAGGAAGAAGAACAAGGGATTTTATGTACTTCCACTTCCCAACACTACTCTCCGAAACCACCACTATTACCTTCCCTGGACCACATTGCTCATACACCACCAGCATTTCCAAACTCAACGAGAAGCAGGTTTTATCGCAGTTACAGACATACTAAAATCATAACAAGAGTTTCAAGCATCATCAACATTTCTATTTCCATCTCTTCAGTTTTTTAAACATCCCATAGTGTTTTGTGAACATGAAATTTGCTGGTAAAAAAATAGAAGTTAGCCAAGCAAGGGGTGCCGCCGGTCTTACGTTGATTCTTAGCTTTATAATAGTACAGCATCGTTAAATGAAGTCAGATTAAGGAAGAAATTTATGTGATTGATGGTCACAGAAAGATGTACAACAAACCCAAAGGTCATGTAACAATAATGAATACTGGACAGGCAAACATGGTACTAAATTTGTTGTAGTATTTAGACATTTTAATTGTTTGAAATGCAGAAGAGAAAGGGGAAATTAACTAAACATTAAATTTACTCAAAATTGAAAATTAAATTCTCTGAGGGAGAATTTCAACGCTGTCTAGTAAGAAAAACAAGAAAAATAAAAGGAAACCTCAAGAGGTACAAACTTACAAATATCCAAGTGAACTTTCACAGCATCAGATGTCTCATTGAAATGTATATGAACATGGTATTAGTATAGGACAGGATTGCAGATGAACATGGTATTAGTATTAGTATACTAATATTTTCACTTTTGCTTTGATGGGTGCCTAGTTTTTATTTGAAAATGTTCAGATTTCTCAAATATTATGATAAGAGAATGAGAGCCAAGATTTTTGGGTGATGGAGATCAAAGAGAGAGAATGTGGAAACGGCCGAGAGTTTCCACATTACCATAGTGCCCATACTACATTAGCATATAGTCGTTCGGCAATTTTTTCAATTTTTTTTTTAAGCTCAACAAATTAGATAAATTAGACCCAAGGAAAGATAGTACAAGTCACAAGACAGTAAACCCCAAACAACATGGGTTTGCAATATAGAATTACAGGTGACTACCTAAATGCAGTACAAGGTATGGTGCAAACCAGGGCACCTGCAGCAAACAACAAGATACTAAATCCAAATTAACCCCCTCACAATGCCAACTAGGGGAGTCTGTTAATAAATTGGTCCCATCCCACTAACTAATACAAGCAAAACAAGAAGCACATTTCCGGCGAACAATGAGAACCTGAACTAGTTGAGGAAATCACTTCTTCTCCCAGAAGAAAGGTAGGACCAAATGCCATACACAACTGAACAGTGAATAAGATTATGATCCACTGCTTCAATACTACAAGAGCAAAACTGACACAGGAAGACAACCTAGGAGAAGTAATTGCAACGTTTATTCAACGCGAGTTATGTAGTGTTGGCAGCCTCCTCAAGCAATCTTGCAAATGAAAGAATCCCACCTTTTATGGCCATGCCTTGGACCAGGTCTCAGAGTTAAATAAGGAGTTGTAGATTTGTCTGTAACCATAGACGCATCATAAGGATTCCTAACCGGGAATATCCCCTTTTTGTCACCAAAAAAAAAGCAGTTGCATAATGATAGTTAACACCTCCATCTCAGTCACAGTCATACAATCTCCTTTTGTTATTCAAACCTAACTCCCACCAAAACCATTTCCAGAAATATTATGAGCATTAAACAAAGAAAAATTCTTGTTAAAACACAAGTGATATAACCCAGGACAAAGAACATAACTGAATGATATAACGAAGAACAATTCTTATCCTTCTATAGATGGTCTAATATTGTCAACCTTACCTATCTTAAAATGAGTAAAGCATTAGAAGTAAAATAAGTATTCCCCCACAAACTCAATCCATTTTTCTCTTTTGGCTGGTTAGTCTTCTAACAAAAAATTAGCAACACCATATTTATCCTAAATAACCTTAGCCAAAAAATTAGCAACACCAGACCACCTACCTTCAAGGACTAGAAGATCAACCTTCATATTTCAGAATTTCAATTTCAAGAACAACCACTAGAGTAGCATGAAGGAATAAGTCCCTGATTCGAAGTCTAGGCAAAGAAAATCTCTAGCAATTATGCTCCCTGGTCAACCTAAGTCACTGATCACACAAAGTCAAGAAGCAAATCCTAAAGTAAATGTCTATTAGTGCATTCTTTCAGAGTGTCATCGTTTTGCAAAAATGAAAATACCTACGAAAAGACAAATTTTTGCTAACGTGCACTCCACTTGTCTTTATTAGCAAGTAATAGAATCCTACCAGAAGAAGGATAGTCATAACCAGTGATCCTAATTCTTATCTCTAAAACTAGAATAGTTCAATAAAACAGGCCATATCCTGTTAGATTTTGATATGTAGATCAAAACTAACATGGATATCATTGATTTGATAAAGAAAATAAAGGTTAATCAATGATAAAGAAATAAATCAAAGTAAATAATCTACATACCAAATCAAATGGAGGAGACAAGGATTAAAGTGGTTCCAAGCACTAACGCCTACGTCCACTCGTGTAAGAACCCCATTGGGGTTAATTATATTATGATCATCAGTAGAGACTGAGATGAGTATACAATTACATTTGATCTCTAATTTATAGAGAGAACTAAACCTAGGAAGATAATGTAAAATCTTGACTAGGTGAATATATTTAGGAAACCACAAAGATTACAAGGAAAATTATGATATTCCAAATCTTCAATAATCTTCTAATATCTTGTCTTCACGTACACTGCACGGATACCTCGATGGAATTCTCTTCATAGTCACCTTGACTTGTAGTATCCCGTGTTATATTCTAATAGGCCCCCTCAAGTTGGACACAGAGAGAATTGGAGTGTGTAACTTGAAATAAGAGAACCTTGCACCATGAATCGTCATTTACCACAGACTTGAACTGTGTAATCGCTGACGTGGGTATGTTAACCAATTCTTTGGCTTGAACTTGTTTAAACTGCATCTCGCTTTTGGTTTTACATGGCACATCACAACCTTTTTTTTTTTTTTACTTACTAATCACTGCAAGACTTGCATCTTCATTTTTTTTATTTTTTTTATTTTTGTCTTGTACCAAAACGATCACAGCCAATGCAAAAATATGATCATCAATTGTTTTGATAAATCACATGAATTAAAAACGACCATAGAATGATCAATGAGAGAATAAAGAGTAAATTAGCTCATGAGAGCGTGAATTGTTTGATCTCCGATATAAGATCAAAAAGGGAGATAACCACCACAATATTCCCGACTGTGTTTGACGTGACTTAGCTTGCGTAGGTTGACAAAATGAACAGCCGTAGAAAGTTTGAATTGAATGTTCTTGACAAAAACATAAAATAGAGAAAATTGTTGAGTTCACGATGAAAGTGAAAATTGATACAGACATCATGGTATCCAAAGCATTGATCAGTGCCTACTAAAAAAAAACACGTGATTGGAGTCATTGGACTTAGAGATATAAATTGACAAATATCAGATTCATAACACTTGAACTACTCATAGAACTTGATAGTAGATCAAAAAATTGAACCCAAACACTTTGGGGAAGAGATAGCAGTAGTACTTCATGCTTTCTTTAAAATATAATTTCGGATTTTTTTTTTTATTATTCCAAAATTGAAATGTGGATGAGAATTGATTAGATATGGATTATGTATGATCCGTATCCCATGGGGTTTTATTAGTAAATATATTTATTTAGAAAGTATCTTGAAATGATATGAAAAATCTTCCAAGATAAATATGGAAAATAATTTGATGATTTTCAAAAATATAGAAAATATTTTCAAAATTACGAAAATAGGTGATATTTCCGGACTTGATAGTGAGAGAATTAACGGGATTACCCATATTGTAAAGATAAAATCCATGAATGGATTACGAAGATAACATATATGTGCATGATTAAAAAGAGATGACATATATGAATGGAATCGGTTTCAATGATGCTCTACAGGTAAGATTTCCACGTAGAATCGCAAACGTAATAAATGGGCAGTATTGACTTCATGCCCACACCTTGCTATTGAACTCGAGAATTAAAATTTGGTGCACCCCTTCACAGAAGTGAGGATATATTGGGGGTTCAAAAATGATATATGAACAGAGCCAATTGATGATGGCGTAATTCTAATAAGAAGCTAGCTAGACCTGCTAGTTAATTTTGACGTGAAACAAGTAACTTTTGTTGACAAAACAACAAAGATAGTAGGTATTTTTGGAAATAAAATAACCATAGACTATTTGGATTACCATAATTAACAGTAGATTCTTAGAGAAGAGATCGAAACAAAATTAATGACCCATGCAATGAATTAATGGGCATATTTACGGGAAAAAAATATATTTGGGACAAATATATGATTTTTGAATTATGGAAAATACATCCATTAAAGATAATGATGCGTACCGTAATTGTTTGAGCATTTGAAAATGGGATGTATTCTCGGAATTGAGAATATTCTTGATAACAAGAACATATATAAAATGAAAAATAATCCTTGATGGACGATAAGGATGTTGTGAAAGAAAAATTGATCAGTTTGAAGAACATATTCGCTCATAATTATAAGAGCAAGATGAAAACAATTTAATTTTAGATAAAGATCCAAAAAGAGAGATATTTGAGTTTATTGATATCGAAACAGAAATAAGAACAACTCATCGATCATTTCAATAAAACTTGAACGATGAAATAAATTAAATTGCGGAAGCGATTGGATCGAGAGCAATTCTGCTCTGATACCATGTTAGATTTTGATATGTAGATCAAAACTAACATGGATATCATTGATTTGATAAAGAAAATAAAGGTTAATCAATGATAAAGAAATAAATCAAAGTAAATAATCTACATACCAAATCAAATGGAGGAGACAAGGATTAAAGTGGTTCGGCACTAACGCCTACGTCCACTGACAGAAGAACCCCATTGGGGTGAATTATATTATGATCATCAGTAGAGACTGAGATGAGTATACAATTACATTTGATCTCTAATTTATAGAGAGAACTAAACCTAGGAAGATAATGTAAAATCTTGACTAGGTGAATATATTTAGGAAACCACAAAGATTACAAGGAAAATTATGATATTCCAAATCTTCAATAATCTTCTAATATCTTGTCTTCACGTACACTGCACGGATACCTCGATGGAATTCTCTTCATAGTCACCTTGACTTGTAGTATCCCGTGTTATATTTTAATATATCCATAATCTGGTTATGTATGAAATCTTCACGAAGTTGCATAGAAAATCTCAACCCCGTAATATAACTAACAATCTTCAGCGAAGTGGCTAAAAACCCCAAATTTTTCCATTTTCGAAAATAAAATTGCCTTTTTTTTTTTTTTTTTTAAATACCCTAGACTGGTGGTCCCTAGATTACATCCAAACTCCTTAAATTATCTCCGTAGTTGGAGGGTGCATGCCAACCATTAGTAAAGCCTACGGGTAATCAAAGTTCGAAGCCTAAAATTTCAAAATTTTGTATCATTTCGCGGAAGTATAAACTCTCGATATTTTATGTTATGTATTTAGGAAAGTGTAATTGATTTGCACAGCATGTTTAAGAGATTAAGATCCCCATGGACCTAACTATAATTTCTAAACATTACCTGTTTTTAAAATAATATTTTCGATTTTTTATATTTAGGCAAAAAATTACTAAATATATTTTCTATTTCCTTTTATCCATAGACAGACGTTTGAAATAAAAATGGATAAAAGCAAATATTTTTAGTGTTTTTGGGAATTAATATTATTTTCTTAATTATATGCAATCAATAATCAATCAATTTTCCGATATTATCATTTTACTGCCTCAAATAAAATTTTCATTTCCTTATAAATGTTAATGTATGACGTCACACAATACATAAAATTGATTCATCTTCCATTTTTAAAGCTCTCAAAAGATATTTTTAATTTATTGCAAGGATATATTTATAAAACTATAAATTATCCATCGGAAGAGAAATCATCTCATCAAAAATTCAAGAGAAACAAAGCGCACAAAGATACATAATAGAAAATGGAAGCGAAGAATATGAAGATGATTTTCGTGATGGCAATACTAATACTTGGAATGTTCGTAGGAAGGAGTGTTGCGGATGATGATGAACATTGTTTTAATGAATGCAATTCATATTGTGTTGAACAGCCGGGGTTACCACCATTTTATTGTGATGGTTATTGTAAGGATGAATGTGCATTACATGGCCAAAATACGGTTACAAGCACTCCTCTAGATCTTGGTGGACAAGAAGTAAAAGATTATGACAATATCCACTGTGGTAAAGAATGCACTAAGTAAGAAAAAAAATTATACGAGACTTTCTTATTTCATTAATGAATTGAATAAGTTAATTATATATGAATTACCTTTGCAATACAATGGTTACTTGTTTTGGTTTTTCCTTTATTTAAATTTTTCTATTTTTGGGTGAGATGAGTTTTAAATTCACTGTTGAAATATCAAAATTTGAAATATAAATTATACTCGCTCCGTTCGATTTTAAATGATGTTTTAGGGTTATTTTTATGTTCCACAATACTTGAAGGCTTTCACTATTTTTCTACAAAACTTCCAATAACACCCTAACATTTTGTCTTGGAACTATAAGTTTATTCTTAAGTGCCCTAATAGCAAATAATGTTTGGAGACTTTTTTTAAAGGTATAGATGGAAAAATCCCCATATCTCTCTCTATTTCTTAATCTACGTGAAAACTCCTAAAATATCATCTAAAATGAAATGAAAGGAATATATTGTTGGTAGGAAATTGATGAATATTCTCGAAAAAAATTTACCATTGGTAAATTTTAAGATTTTCAAAAACAATTCTATCTCATCAATAAAGTAGAAGATGGGGAAAATCCGTCGTGACATTATAAAACATAACTATCGCGAAAGACACTGAGCAGTGGAATGGATTGAAGCCGGGTAAGGAAGTCAATTAGGGATATTATGGTCTACAATACTGGCTCGATCTGTCCGAGCCCATAACATAAAACCTACAATTGTCCTTCATTATGTGTACGACATACCGTCGTAATTCCCGTGTCTAATAGAATTTACTTGTGCTTTGAGGAAAAAGAATGTGAAGAAAATAAAAAAAAATCTCATCATCATCATCTCTGATTATTTTTAGATCTTCATACTTTAAGGATTCCTCCTCTTGGAGCATTCCCGATACCAAATAGCATGATGCAAGACATAGAGGTGTCGGGATACACGATACCAATGGGAACTGTAGAGCTGGTCAATCAATAGGTGGCCATTATCCTTCAAGCCAGAGCGATTTTTAAACTCCGCCATTGATTATCATGGACAAAAATTTTGAGTATGTACCTTTGAAGCAGGACGACGTGTCCGCCAAGGGATCCCTTTAGCTCAGCAAATGATTCACGTGATGCGTGGCTTACAATATTGTTCGGCTGCACTAGTGGCTTCCTTGTATCTGTAAACATGGATGTTTAAAACCCATGTCTGTACATTTTTGACTTTGTGACTGGAATACTGGATTGTGCAGCTTGTGCCAGCAGCAAGGCAACAAATACTAGACTTTATGTATTCCTATTTTTGTTTGATTATTCACACGCATGAGAGATGACATTGGATGCATTGTAGCTTGGCAATGACTTTTGGCTTGATTGAGAACGCCCTTTGCAATTGTTATTGGTAAAAAAAATGTCCTTTTGAAATATTCATTACACCATAGGGGTTCACAGTACCCCGGGCCCTTTTTCACATGTTAGATTCACCATATTATTCTGCAGACATGATCGACCAGGGACGAATCCCGCTGTTCCGAGACCCTGTGCGAACTCGTAACTTCACCGTAAAAGTTATTTTGTCCGGAGCTACCTATCATTGAAGGCATTCCGGTCCGCATATATGGTGATCTATGAAATTGGTACACCGGGAACTATGACCTATTCTTTTATGGATCCTGGAAGTTCTTTAACCTGGCTGCAGTGTACGCCATCCAAACAAGGGGACACCCATCCGACGAGTTAACTTATTCCAAGTTGCCATGTGTTCACCAATAGTGTTATGGTGAATCTCTTAGTAAATCTGATCCCACCAACAATACATGTCCATATACATTCAGGTATGCAGACGGAGGTCATTTACCAGGAGATATTTATGATGACAAATTGATTGCTGGAGGAAAAAGATGAAAAAATCTCTCACCTTCGAAACTGTTGAAGGAGAACTGTGTGTGAAAGCAAGCAAATCTAGAATCCAGTTTGGCTCTGATCAGGTACAAGTTGGGATATCAATAAGTTTGTGGATCTTGTATCACTATTAGAGTTTTAAGAAGGCAACAAATACTAGAAGAATTTTGACAATTTAATGACCATCGTTCAGTTCTATTTAGGAAACCAATATTAGGGATGAATTGTAAACATTCTACAAACTGCTAATTTTCATAAAAAGTATTATTACTTGAAAACAAATATAATCGAACCTAACAGATGATCAATGTTCAAGGCGAAGACTCTGCTTCACTTCACTAACCTATTCTTACTACAATTCAAATTTAAAGATAAAGCCAGTATAAAGCTCATTGATCATCCAAAGTATTAGTAACCTACTTACTTAAAACCTGCGCACCCTTCAACCACAATACCAGGTTCGGTTGGGCAAGTAGCTAAGGGACAGTGAACAAGGTCGTTTCCCGTTCCCCACCACTTTACATTCACATTCTCATTTTGTAGTGCGAAGAAGATTAACACGCCCATCAAGGCTGTCCCAGAGTCCAATGCTGCCGACAAAACGTAGTTGTATTTCTGCCACCATCCTTTCTTGTACTTGAACACAAAGTAGTTGAATACCATCCCTGTGATTAGCCAACAAGCAATGTTTGTAGGTCTTGCTGGAGGCATGCCAGCGAATCCATAACATATCAACGGTATATTTATCAACGGAATCCATTTCTTCTCGGGGAAGATTTTTCTCATCAACCAAATTGGTACCGGCAAAACAGCTCCTACGAGGTATAACCACACCAAGTTTCGATACATTCCCCCAGGTCCAAATAATCTCTCTGGTCCAATTAGACCCCATATAACAGAAGCATTGAAGGTGGTTTTGTATTTTGGACAAGTCCATGGACTACCTGGAGGCAGAGAAGCTTCGTCACATATGTTTTCGATATTCTCAAGCATCCACCATGCAACTCCCAGGTTGACAATACCAGCTATAGTAGTTCCAGCAAGCTTCATCATATAAAGACATCTTTAGTTAGTATAGCTTTAATATTATGCACACAATATAACACTTCCTTATTTCTGAGATATTTTAAGTTTCATACCTGCGCGGTGTACATGCACTTAGGTGGAATTTTCATGTAGTGACCAAGTTTTAGATCAGACAAAAATGAGAGTGCATGAACAGTACTAATACGGCCATATATTTTGAAAAGAAGACTTGCAATGGGTTTTCCTGTTAGGATATAGCCAAACATAAATTGTGCTATTATGTCGTATCCGGGTTGCTGCAACATAACCAAAAAAACATCCAATAGTTAGTGCAATATTTGATTTTACTGATGTCTTATTTTTTGTACTGTAAATCAATGGAAAAAGGGAAAATCTTAAAGAGATTGGAAGTGAATACTTGGTTGGTAGTTGCTTGAATGACTCCAATGGGTAAGGTAACGATAAAAGCCAACACGAAGGCGAAAAGCATCCACCACCAAGGAAGCTGAATATCTTCTGGCCAAATGAAAGACATTAAGAGAGACAAACCAATGCTTCCTCCCAAGATAATGAGATACCACCACTGAGGAACTTCTTCGTAAGCCTTCATTAGTTTTGCATGTATGTCCAGTCTCACATTCACATTTTTCCATGCTGATGTACTCTGTTTCCAAATGGCACTGCAAGATTGGTGATCAGTCAAGATAAAATACCAACAATAGATTAGATGTCACTGCAAGATTCCAAGTCAGTCATGACCAAATACTAATAATTTGATGCCAAGTTTTCTAACTTTAGAATGAACCACATAAGATGAAAAAGTAAAATATATGTATATACCTGCCATGAAAGAGCGCAACATGAACGATAGTTGCTGAAAATCTTGCAAATCCAGATCCAATTGAAAGAGCGAATAAAGGGCCGATATATAATTTGCCATAATTTTCATAAGACGTAACATTAAGAGCATATTGTGGTGTAAGGATCTTGTGGGTATCATATATTTGACCAGTAGAAGTGAAAAGTTTATTTGAAAATATAGGGAACTTTCTGTAATCAAAAGTATTATATTTCCAATAACAGATAGGAATGATTATGTAAACGAACATAATGAATCCAACTGCAATATTGAGAATTGAAACCCATGGTGTAATAAGTGGACTTCCATGGTAAGATGAAATTCCTGCCCAATCAAGAGTGAAAGCACCTATACCAAGTCCATTTTGACCAGATCCAATCTGTTGAGCAGTAATGCTATGGGGCCATACCCAACACACCCAAGAAAAAAAACTCAAGACTGTGAAAAGATAACCAGGTAATGCGTAGTACGCGAAACTTGCCGCCATGAAAATGAAGAAGAATTTCATTCTTGTTAGTCCCCTGGAATTTGGATCCTTCTCATGAAGAGCTCTGTGAATTAGTAATAATTACAGTTAGTAACTTTTAACTGTGATAAAATATTTAGAATTATATGAGCGAAAAAGAACATATGTAAAAATCAAACATGAATTCTTTATAAAGCTTCTCATATATGGTAGAGTATTTAACTGCAGATCAAGAGGTCACCGGTTTGAACTTGGTTGTGATTGAACTACCTGAACAAAGAAACCTGAGCAAGGTTTGATGGCCACCAAATTTCAGCTGGATCAACCAAATACCTCTTCAACAACCCTGCCCATCCATATCCCAATATCTGCAGCAAAGTACAATTATTGCAATTAAGCTAGTTAAATAAAACAATGTCGCAAAACCAAAAGAAGATTAAGATAACATGCACCAAATCAAAGCGGAAATCAAAGAAAAAGATAAATAAGACAACGAATGAAAATACCTGAGTAGTCAAGACAATAAGAAGAGCACAAAGGAAGCTCATGTTTTTTTTATAATAAGCTTTCATTACAGTAATAGCACCAATAGAATAAGCATCACCACTACCACTTGAAACACCACAGTTTGCAAAGATTGTGATAATAACATGTTCTTTCATGTTAAAAGGTCCTGGATTTAAACTAATTTTTTTTCTTAGAATTGACATATTCCTTTTTGGAAGTACCCTAGCCATGAATCTACCAATTGGTAGGACTAGGATTTGCATCAAAACCGCTGATATTATCAACGGTTGCCTGCGGTAAGTGAAGAAGGTATTCAGAAATATTAGAATGGTACAGGAAAGTGTACCAAGAACCCATACCCTAAATGTCATTACCGGTAAAGAAGGGTTATCGGTTTCCGGTACTACCAATCTAACTTCTTCGACTGGTGAATGATCTGTCTCTTCTTCTTCGATCGGTTGTTCATCATATAATGTTTCTTCTTCTTGTAGATGATTGAATACCGTTTCTTCTGAGTGATGTGTGATCTCATTTGATGACTCCATTTTAGCCTCAATTTGATTCATGTTCTGAAGAATTGAAAAATGAAGATGAAATTTAGATCTGTCGTTATTGTTTTTTAGTGAATCAGGAACTGTTGTTGTTTGATATTAGGATTTGGGATTTTCCTTCTCACTTTCTTCTAGAGGCGGCACACTTTAGATAGGAGAAAACTCTACTATTTGTAAGGGTTAGAGATCTGCCGAAATAAATTTAGGGTTAATTAATAACCGTTCCTTTCAATTTTGCTACATTGATCCAACGTCTACGACGTATTCTTTTACTGAACGCAGTTGTTAGCCTACCTGTGTTATAGACGGCGTTTTTGATACAACGGTTAAATTTATTCCCAGTACGAATCTTGGATAGTGCGCATGGGTTCTGGACTTGTTCGCTGATGGGGCAGGGCCTGTGTTGGGATATATCTGTTGTGGCCATGCATTCATTTTTGCATAATTTGCAATGGGGGAGGTTCAGAAGAGGTTCCACTAGTCGTGGACTGGATTTTCCAAAAACAAAAAACAAAAAATTAGCTAAAGAGTGCCCCACTCTATGGAGAAATGAATTGGGAAGAAGATTGAGTTAGTAGAACCTGCTCTGTAATCTCTAGTATGAAAAGAAAAATGTTTAAAAAAAAAAAAGTGTTCGGGTCTTGTATGTTTTCTTGTTCATTCAATTTTTCTGTGTTCATGTTCATTACTTCTGTCATCGCCACTTATTTTTCTTGAAATGTACGATGTTATTCAATAAACCACTTATCCAGGATAAAAGTATTGCCACCCAAATTTTGCACTTAGAAGATTCAATAAACCACTTAGAAGATTTAGGTCTAAAGGGTATCACCGTTGATTTCAATTTTTATTTGTTTCATCCAACGACAGTAACGTATTCACTGACTGAAGTGCAAGATAAGAGTTTTAAGGTGTCACATAGTATTTCATAACTGTGCAACAGGATACATATACAAGGTTAGTTTCCGATGGACTCAAGGTACTTATAACTATCCTGGAAAGGGATTGACGAAATATATGTCTAATTGTCTCAATAAAACATCACACCTGCACTCATCAAATCTCGCCCACTTAAAAGACTTTATTAGTGCAAGTGTGCAACTACAGTCACGAGATAGTCAATGAAATATCGATGTAGACCAACAAGAATCAGGGTTAGAGGCCGTGGGTTTGAGCATTCCATCTAGAGTCCACTCATAAAATAATCCCTCTGCAAGACATTTTGGCGAACAAATCTACAAAACAGAACCTCCTTCCAGCATCAAAACACCCAAGCATAATACAATTATTCGTAAAGGAGCTACAAAACTTAAGCACTTCAATATAGATTATCTATTCAAAGTTTCACACAAAAGAAATTCATTAACCTGTCAGCATATACTGCATATTCATGCCAGTGTTGCCTCTCTTCCAAGCATTTTCAGAGCATGAGTGGCAATGGCATCTGATTGAAACACCAGTGCTTCACCAATTGAATATTCAGACTCAGAAGTATTATGAAAATTTTCTTCACCAATTATGACAGTATGAAGCAGGGTAATATCTCAAGGAAGCAAAGGAGAACCTAGTGCACCCCTGATATAGAACTCCTGCGACTAAAACCATAAGAGTACAGATTATAGAACCATTCATGGGTTTGAATCTAGCCCTCCAGCAAAAAAATGCCGAGGAAGTTATTCTCAAAGAAATCATAATTGTCAAATGCTAGTAAATGTATGTGTAAGGAAGGAATTACTCTCATACCAGCAATCAAATACATCCTCAACTTGCCGAAGCACTCCAAACTTAGGACCACGACTGGATGAAATTCTTATATGATAAATTTGATAATGGTGCAGATCAACCACCTTAACACAAGAGAGTTTTCTAGCTTCAAACCGAAGTTAATGACTACTCTTTCCTCGCCGTCGTCACTAATTCAGATAGGAAGAGGAGTACCCACGGAATCTACTTCTGCTTATAACTGAGTCTTTTTGCATTTTCCAGCCGATTGGGAACTCTTTTCCCCAGTAAGTCTCTTTTTAATCCAACAGAAAAGATAAGAATGTGTAATTGTCTGAGATTTGACAAGCGTCCCCTTTTCCTTCACAGCAAGAATGACAATGCATTTATCTACATCCTTGATTTACCCACAAAAACCAAAAACCCTGTTTGTAAAGAACACATAGCCATCAACTGCTACATTTGTGGCCGGACGCGAAACTCAGAACAAGCACTTGTGGCCGGAAGTGTGAAAATTTGCATTCAATAACGAATTTACTCTAAATATGATACTGTGAAAATTGAAGATCTATTCTCAACCAAACTAACAAGAAATTATGATTGAAGAAATCTTTTAAAAAAACATAATTGATAATAAAACAGCATATATCTAGACAATAACAGTTTTGGCACTCAGTAAATGGTAGATTTTTCGATAAAAGATTTCTCACCAAGATATAAAAAAACGAAACTAACAAACTGGAAGTGGCAAACGAAGAAGAAAATAGTGATATATAGAAGAACAAGTGAATGAATTTATGATTCTTTCTTACTTCCACACAAGCCCAATTCTCCGATAAAATTCACAACTATGAGAGGAGATATCAATTTTATAATACATTTTGTTGTCGATGAAGCTATTGAGTCGCAGTCTGCTGCCATGATTTTGTTGGATCTGAATCATCAACACCACCAGATCTTTTGTTTTCAAAATTTAAGGTTGGGTTTTTCCTTTCATTCCTTCTACACAGGAGATGGAGGCGGAAATGATAACGCAGTAGCAAACTATTATATTTATATGGGTTAAATCTGCCCGGTGTGAACTAGGGTTGATTTTTCGTCGGTGATTTATTGAGCTTTAACTAACCGTACTTGTGAGCGGGCAGACCTTATGTAGACGGTTGTGATTGAGTGTTCAAGACAAGGGGAGAGTTTTTAGGTTTTAAGAGCTTGTGGACGGGCATACATTTTGTAGTTTTAGTTTACTGGGCCAATTTGAGGTCCATGACTCCATAAGCACATAAAAGATGCTTTGGGTTTTGATATTGCTCTTGCTTTCTTCTTTTTTTCAGCATATGTTTGGGTGGTAATTGACGAAAGGGAGTAATATTGGGAAACCGATCATTCAAGCTGCTGATTACATTTCTTGAGGGATAGTTAATAATCATTTTCCACTTATGCATGATTTGGAAATGGTACGTACTCAAAGTAAGAGGAATGAGAATGACGTTTGAGTGACATATATATTTTGTGGTGTGTTTAATTTGGGTTTATTTGTCTAGTTCTTAATTGTGTATCGTAGAGCTAAATTGTAACTTTTGGTTGTGTTGTCCAAGTAGTTAAAAATAGAGCGTCTGAGAACTTAGAAAATGTGCGGAGGATGTTGATAGACCGTAAGTTGATTGTAATGCTAAAGAAGCTGTACTTGGGGAAGGATTCATGGATATTAATAATACATTGCTTAACATGGCGTGGAAGGACAAGGCTCTTGTTTCAAGTTGATGTTCCAAGGGCCTTGGATATTCCTCCTATTTTCATTTCACTTTACTGAATTATCTATGCGTCTATTTTCCTCATAAAACTCAAAGACATTTCACTTTCTAACAGACTGAAATAAGATGTGGCCTCCGGGAATCGTTTTGGTACTCTTATAGACATAGTCGTATAAGTGCTGCATATGCACTTTAACGAAATTTCATGAATGAAAATAAATTAGCCTATTCGATTAAAAAAGTAAACTGTTCCACAGGGATAAACCATAAAAAATATTCTTAAGAAAAATCTTTCGTAATTTATTTTCTAAGCAGAGAATTGCAACCCGGCCAAATTGGGGTATGCCCAATTTTAAGCGGACTCTTTTAAAGGGCTAAGGAGAGTCCTAATGAGTAAATTTTACAAAACTACCCTTACCCTTTTTAATTCTTATTACCTTAAATTAGTTTTCATTTTTTCCTTCTTCTCTTCTTCTCATCCACCTCTACCTTAACGGCTTCTCCATCCCCCACCATTGAAAACTCGTCGATTAATTTGTCGTAATCGTCGATTCGAAAATTCCGATTAATCTTTAAACATGGAGCCACCGCGGCCTATGGCTAGTCGTATGAAAACCACAAATAGAAAACACAATGAATACAACCCTGGAATTGCAAATTTAGTTCAAAAGAAAGAGAAGAAAAAATGAGTTGAATAAGAAGAAATCAACGCCACTGAAAAAGGAGAAATGACGCGATTGAGAAAGTAAGGGCCTACTTAAACTCACATCGGCCAGTACTTCAATTTCATGTTTGCGTGTCAAATTAAGTCAGAAAAATCGAATTTGTGAATTTGCAGTTATTTAGCCGGCAAATGTTTGTTCCACGACCATTCCGACTTTTCATATTTAGGGTTAGTCGGCAAGAAGTAAACCACAAGATGACCCTACTTCATCTTCCAGGTTTAAATGCAAGATTTCAAAAGTTTATGAATTGAATAAGAAAAATCACTTCTCTCCTATCTTCACTATAGGTTCAGATAAATAGTATACCAATCAACCCCTTCCCTTCCCTGTACTAGTATTATATCTATTTTACAATTTCTTCTTTAATCCATAGCTTCTCTAAAAATCTGCTTGCTTACTTAGTTTATACGGGCTAATAATTCACAAGAAGAGTTGGCAAACAAAGGTTTGGGCCGCACTAGCTGGTGTGTGATTGTATCTACTGATGAGAGAGGTGCTTTCCCCCACACTTTTAAATCTCGAGTCAATCTTAGATGGAAAATGGGTTATCAAAATGGATTGCAAGTTCAACTTGAACTTGAACCGCTAGTGCCAATTAATTTTTCAGAGGCCCATTTGCGGCCATCTTTATGCTGGCTTGTGGTAGGACTAGAAGATGCCTACAATATTAAACTGCAAGTGCATCGCGTCTACTATGTAAAACAGGGAAAATACAGGTCGATCCTATGGAGAGTCGGATTGGTGAAACTAAACTTCTAGGTTTTACTTTTACTAATTTAAATACGTTGTTTGTTGATACGACTGAGATGCTTGATGATTATGCTAAAGAAACAAGATTAAAAGGAAAAATAAAGATGAACTAGGGATTTGAATCCACCACCTAAATGCATAGAAATCACCTAGTTTGATATACTAGTTCTCTTTTTAATGAAGGAGCTATAGAGATGCCTCCCTCAAACTACCTTGAAGATGTGATAAATCACTTGCACAAATGGATAATTTAACCTCAACAAAATATGTCAATCCCTAGCATTACCTATTTTTTTAAAGCATAGATAATCACAAAATTGAACTAAAGAATTTCATATATATACTTGAATACATAACAAAGAATTGTTCTAACTACCATGGATGCTTCACATACAAGGTGAAAGTAAATTGCTAGTATTCAAAGATTAAATCATGTTTCTCATTCAAAATCCCAAGAAGAACAAGTAATCAAACCATGAAATTCTAATTATTTAGGGGTTTCATCTCAACCAAGGTTAGAAAACTAAAACATGAAAAATACTGGAATAAAACTAATGTAGAACCTGTTAAGAAGAATGCAATACAGAGATTGCATATGATACGAAGAGACTAAAGAGATACAAATAACATGAAATTGATAAAGAGATTAAGAAAATATAAAAGAGATTTTGTATAAACGAATAAGATTGATAATAATATTGTTTCATAAAAGATTGATTCACTCTAAACAAGAAGGCATGGCCTTTAAATAGGTTCACAAGAACCGACTAAAAGAAAAAAAAAGGAAATTCTAATTAAGCAAACTAGTAAAGTGGAGACTTGCAAAGAAAGTACACTAAACAAGGTTGATTATAGGATGGAATCAATTTATCAAGGTTGCTTCAGTCGAGTGGAACCAACTTGTCAAAGTTGCCTCAAAAAAAAAAGGCAGCAACTTGTCATAGTTGATAATTTCTTGAAGTAAAGGATGTCCAACATCATAAACCTAAATTACTTCTACAACTTGGTGCACCGGCTACTCCGGGCTTGGTTTTTCAATCACAACAGCCTCCTCTATTTATACAAGTTTCTCCCCCTAACTAATCCCATTTTTAACAAAGTACAACTATAAATTAGGGATTTGATGTTCTTGAAACTCACCACTAATGCTTTTCTGCCATCTTATCTTCTTGTTGCAACAATTCAATAGCCTTGTACGAATTCTCTTGGTAGGTTACCGTTGGGATAGGTTAGATGAGGAAGATATACCATTAAACAAGAGCTAGAAGGTCTTTGGAGGCTAGGGTACTTGGTGGTTTGAGATAATAGGTTTATCGGATTTTATAAATGAAAAGGGAAAGTGTTTAGGGTCTTCCTGGGTGTTGGGCATGAATACCTTGTTTTCGGTATGTGAGAGTGAAACTTGGACTTCTTATCTTTGTTACCCAAAACTTTTTTAGCACTTGAACTTAGGCCCATTAAGTTATTTAACTCCCTTGTTGCGCAGTCTTTTTCCCATTCACTATTTTGCTCCATGTTTATGCTGATCCCATTGTATTAGGTCTCCTTCCATATACAAAATGAATAATTAGTAAGGTTACTAATACAAATTTATTTCAGAGTACTTAGACAGGAAGATATATAAATTGGCATAAAAACATGGAGATAATGCACATTGTGTACCATAAACACCAACAAAATGGATATGAAAATATACAATTATTGGGCACCTATCAACTTGGTTGATCTGCTGTTAGTGCCAATTAAAATTATGTTCCTGTCTTCTCGGATAGGAATTGAGTAAGAGAATGTTTGTTTATTTTTCCGAATCTAAATGACTATTCTGAATCTGACCTATCACATCGACCCTATAATGTAGTCTAAATTGTGTAAAGAAATAAAAACGTTTGCTAGATATGACTGAGTCATACCACAAGTCTAATACTACAAAAATGAGAAAATAAAGAATCTAATATTTGATTCAGGTTGCATCGAACTGAGTGAAAAATGAAAGGTGTATTGGGTTGTGTGTCCACGTATTTTTCTCGGGAGATTCTCATGGTAAACAAAGAATTATTGTAAGTAAAACACAACGAAATTGATGAAGCCAATAGACTCTAGTTCAAAACCAGAACATCTGACCTTATTAATAGGATTCAAGGCCTTGACTAATTCATTTTGGCACTAACCCAGACTTTGACCTTGACTATCTTTGACTTTGACTGAACATTTTATTTAAAGTCAAACGAAAACCCTAAACTCTATTCCTTTTCTCTGTCTCTTACTCTCTCACTTCTTTCTTTGTGAAGAACGCCGCCATAAACCACCACACAGAGAGATCTCCAAACCCATCTTTTTGATATACAAATGGCATCATCTAGATTGATGATAATAAGTGGTATTTTCATATGGGAATGTAGTGGAAGAACAAAAAAGAACAACTTTGAGTTAAATTGATCTCAGCAGCATCACCATATCTACTCTCAAGTAAGAATTTACCTATGTGTTTATAAATGAATCTGAAACTAAAAAATGTTGAATCCCTTCAATTAATCATAAAATATCAATTTATATATATATACTTAAAGGTACATTTTATACGCGTCAACTGTGGATTCATCGATCGACTTCTTGTATGGAGTTGGTACTCATCCAGAGAGTGAAAAAATTGGCTGCAACGCTAACGTAATTCAAACGTGAATCCTTGTTTTCAAAATTTAAGCATGAAAACAAACATTACGTTAAATGGGAATTGTCATTAAAATTTTAGTGCTTCTTTACAAATGTGTATCCTTGGTTTCATGCTTAAAATTTTATTGCTTCTTTACAAAAACTATGTTGTTTTCTTATGGCTGCATTCATAGTCTTATGTTTTATATTTTCAAAATTATTGTTCACATCTGATTTCTTATGCATATCACCACTCAATTTTTTGAACAATTGACATTCAATACATTTTTTATTGAATGTCAATAAACAGTTCATCCAGATTCCGTCTCATGAATTTTAAAAAAAAAAAAAAAAGAACAAAATTACATCCAATCTCCTTCACTACCAATAAATTCGTAAATTTATTGGTAATCGGTTCACATAATTTTATGTAATATAAACTATGTAAGGTTGTTAATCCAAGATACATTTTAGATCTGCTTAATCTGGTTGTAGGTAGTAAGACTCAAAGTCCTAAGGAGGGTTTATCATTTAAGAATGTTTCTAATCCTGCACCTGTTCCTTTAGATCAAGTCTTCTTGTGCTTCTAGGATTAAAGTGACACTGTGTAGGGCGTTGGAAGAAAATACGATTTAGATCTTGAGAGGAGAAATCATAATGCTTGTTGTTGGTGATGCTGTTTGTTGGTGCAAAATTAATCACCCCAACAATCTTCGAGATGTGTGTATGATGATTTGTTGCGAAATTAGAGTTCTAAAACAATAGAAAAATAAATAAGAGGAGACAAAGAATTTAACGTAGTTCGGCAAGTTGTGCCTACGTCCACGGATGGAATCCCATAGGGAGATATTGTATTAATGTGTGATTACAATAATTTAGTTATCTAACCTAGAATTCCATGTTGGAATAGAAATTTCCCCCCTCCATGTAGGAATAGAAATTTCCTCCTCCTGAGTTGGATTTTTAGCCTCTATTTATAGGCAAAAAACCCTAATCTAGTTCCATAATAACCCTAGATTTGTAGTTATCCAAAATAACCACATGGATTTGTAATTATCCTTTAATATTTGTGTCTATCCTTGAAGATGCATGTCTATCTTGAGAGATTCTTGTATATATTCACATGATTTGAGTTTATTTTAACAGATCCTTGTATATCTTCATAATATTTGTATCTATCTTGGGAGATTCTTATCAATCTCCCAAGATTTGTAGCTATCTTGGATGACCCTTGTTTATCTTCCAAGATTTGTGTCTATCCCAAAATGACTTCTATAATAAGTCATTTGGGTTTCCATAATAAGCTAGACTGGGCTTCTATAATAAGTCCTCTGGTTTTTGGAATCTTCTTTAACGGGCTTTTTGGGCTTGATTCACGGGCTTCTAGTGTATTTTATACACGGTACAAACATCGCCCCCTCTTAACCTCCAACTTGTTGGGGGTTAAGAAGTTTGTTTTTCCTTCTGCGTCGACCGTTGATGATGTAACTCGCCCCCAAGCATTTGTAGAGACATTGCGAAGATGCCCCCAACTGTGATAAGCTGCAAAAAAAATAAAAAGTAAAAGTAAAAGTAAAATAAAAATAATATTGCTCACTTGCTAGGCGAGACTTTTTGCCACATGGTGGACTTGTGATGCTCGATAGCTAGTCGAGTCTTGAGGAGAATGTAGTGTGTTCTTGCGGCTGGGGAAAGTCTTTTTGATCGCAATGTAACAAGGCTAGCGCTTGCTGCTCGGGGAGACTGGCAATTGCTTGTGTTGAGTACGAGTCTTTATGCTAGCGAAGGTGCAAGTATTTGTACTCGCGTGCAAGGCGAGATTTTATGCTTGAGAAGGTGCAAGTCTTTGTACTCGCGTGCACGGCGAGATTTTATGCTTGTGATAAATGCAAGACTTATGTGCTCACGTGCAAGGTGAGTCTTTAAGTGCTTGCGATGTGAAGCAAGGCTAAATATTGAAGGTTCTATGCAATCCTCATCTTGAACTCGATCATGTCGCTATCCAAGAACCTCGAACCTGTTCACCTATCATGTCGCTATCCACGAACCTCGAACCCGATCATGTCGCTATCCACGAACCTCGAACTCGATCATGTTGCTGCCCCAAGTGCATATAAAAGTTTCTCTAACACTGGATGTTTCACTTCCATGTTGTAGGAAATTCAAAAAGGATTTTAAACCGCCAAAAATCACTCAATTCGGACTTAAAACAAAGAAGTTATTGACGAAACAAGTTTCGAAAGAAGCGCGTCTTTGTTGAATACGTGGCGTTGATGATCGTGCAGGGATCGCTGACGTGTCACCGCTGACTGGGATAACATTGCTTGACGTGGAAACCCATATACCGACGTGGCGATGTTGGCTGGACAACTGTCGCCGACGTGGTATGTACGATGATGACGTGGCATCTGAGTTATTGATGCCGTGGCAATATGTGCTTGACGTAACATTATCGATCGGATGTGTTTGATGACGATGTCGCTGACGTGGTCTTGATTGTCTTCTTGATTAGTCACCCATGAGAAGCACTGGATCGCTGTTGTACCGAAGTGGATGAGATTTGACTTTTTGCAACGCTTTCGCAACACTTATGTTGTTGTTGTGTAAAGTATTTCGCAACAGTTTTCAAGCATCGTTTTCTCCACACTTTCTTCAACTATTTTTCAACTTCGCAACAGTTTCGTTCTTTTGCAACGTTTACGGAAGAACCCTAATAAATAATTTGTTTTCCTTTTTTTTTTTTTTTTGCATGGAATCGTGCATGATTTCTTCCACACTTTTCTCAATGGTAAAAACACAATTGTTTTCACGAATCCCCTTAGTCGGCGCCAAAAGATGTTGGCGCAAAAATAATTACCCCAACACTCCTCGAGATGTGTGTATGATGATTTGTTGCGAAATTAGGGTTCTAAAACAATAGAAAAATAAATAAGAGGAGATAAAGAATTTAACGTGGTTCGGCAAGTTGTGCCTACGTCCACGGATGGAATCCCATAGGGAGATATTGTATTAATGTGTGATTACAATAATTTGGTTAGCTAACCTAGAACTCCATGTTGGAATAGAAATTTCCCCCCTCCATGTAGGAATAGAAATTTCCTCCTCCTGAGTTGGATTTTTAGCCTCTATTTATAGGCAAAAAACCCTAATCTAGTTCCATAATAACCCTAGATTTGTAGTTATCCAAAATAACCACATGGATTTGTAATTATCCTTTAATATTTGTGTCTATCCTTGAAGATGCATGTCTATCTTGAGAGATTCTTGTATATCTTCACATGATATGAGTTTATCTTAACAGATCCTTGTATATCTTCATAATATTTGTATCTATCTTGGGAGATTCTTATCAATCTCCCAAGATTTGTAGCTATCTTGGATGACCCTTGTTTATCTTCCAAGATTTGTGTCTATCCCAAAATGACTTCTATAATAAGTCATTTGGGCTTCCATAATAAGCTAGACTGGGCTTCCATAATAAGTCCTCTGGTTTTTGGAATCTTCTTTAACGGGCTTTTTGGGCTTGATTCACGGGCTTCTAGTGTATTTTATACACGGTACAAACATCGCCCCCTCTTAACCTCCAACTTGTTGGGGGTTAAGAAGTTTGTTTTTCCTTCTGCGTCGACCGTTGATGATGTAACTCGCCCCCAAGCATTTGTAGAGACATTGCGAAGATTCCCCCAACTGTGATAACCTGCAAAAAAAATAAAAAGTAAAAGTAAAAGTAAAATAAAAATAATATTGCTCACTTGCTAGGCGAGACTTTTTGCCACATGGTGGACTTGTGATGCTCGATAGCTAGTCGAGTCTTGAGGAGAATGTAGTGTGTTCTTGCGGCTGGGGAAAGTCTTTTTGCTCGCAATGTAACAAGGCTAGCGCTTGCTTCTCGGGGAGACTGGCAATTGCTTATGTTGAGTACGAGTCTTTATGCTAGCGAAGGTGCAAGTCTTTGTACTCGCGTGCAAGGCGAGATTTTATGCTTGAGAAGGTGCAAGTCTTTGTACTCGCGTGCAAGGCGAGATTTTATGCTTGTGATAAATGCAAGACTTATGTGCTCACGTGCAAGGTGAGTCTTTAAGTGCTTGCGATGTGATGCAAGGCTAAATATTGAAGGTTCTATGCAATCCTCATCTTGAACTCGATCATGTCGCTATCCAAGAACCTCGAACCTGTTCACCTATCATGTCGCTATCCACGAACCTCGAACCCGATCATGTCGCTATCCACGAACCTCGAACTCGATCATGTTGCTGCCCCAAGTGCATATAAAAGTTTCTCTAACACTGGATGTTTCACTTCCATGTTGTAGGAAATTCAAAAAGGATTTTAAACCTT
Organism: Papaver bracteatum; assembly: GCA_023529315.1. Classification (NCBI taxonomy): domain Eukaryota; kingdom Viridiplantae; phylum Streptophyta; class Magnoliopsida; order Ranunculales; family Papaveraceae; genus Papaver; species Papaver bracteatum. The sequence continues at coordinate 123,645 of JAJJWX010005000.1, forward strand.
AAAAAATCACTCAATTAGGACTTAAAACAAAGAAGTTATTGTGAAACAAGTTTGAAAGAAGCGCGTCTTTGTTGAATACGTGGCAGTCTTGATCGTGCGGGATCACTGACGTGTCACTGCTGACTGGGATAACATTGCTGACGTGGAAACCCATATACTGACGTGGCGATGTTGGCTGGACAACTGTCGCTGACGTGGCTGTGTACGATGATGACGTGGCATCTGAGTCATTGATGCCGTGGCAATATGTGCTGACGTAGCATTATTGACTGGACTGTGTTTGATGACATGTCGCTGACGTGGTGCTGAGTGTACACTGATTAGTCAGCCCATGAGAAGCCTTTGGATCGCTGTTGTACACTGAAAGTGGATGAGATTTCAGCTTTTGCAACGCTTTCGCAACACTTATGTCTGTTCTGTCGTGTAAAGTATTTCGCAACAGTTTCTGCTACTGTTTTCTCCACACTTTCTTCAACTATTTTTCAACTTAGCAACAGTTCTCGTTCTTTTGCAACGTTTGGAAGAACCTAATAAATAATTTGTTTTCCTTTTTTTTTTTTTTTTTTTGCATGGAATCTCGTGCATGATTTCTTCCACACTTTTCTCAATGGTAAAAACACAATTGTTTTCACGAATCCCCTTAGTCGGCGCCAAAAGATGTTGGCGCAAAAATAATTACCCCAACACTCCTCGAGATGTGTGTATGATGATTTGTTGCGAAATTAGGGTTCTAAAACAATAGAAAAATAAATAAGAGGAGATAAAGAATTTAACGTGGTTCGGCAAGTTGTGCCTACGTCCACGGATGGAATCCCATAGGGAGATATTGTATTAATGTGTGATTACAATAATTTGGTTAGCTAACCTAGAACTCCATTTTGGAATAGAAATTTCCCCCCTCCATGTAGGAATAGAAATTTCCTCCTCCTGAGTTGGATTTTTAGCCTCTATTTATATGCAAAAAACCCTAATCTAGTTCCATAATAACCCTAGATTTGTAGTTATCCAAAATAACCACATGGATTTGTAATTATCCTTTAATATTTGTGTCTATCCTTGAAGATGCATGTCTATCTTGAGAGATTCTTGTATATCTTCACATGATATGAGTTTATCTTTGAGATCCTTGTATATCTTCATAATATTTGTATCTATCTTGGGAGATTCTTATCAATCTCCCAAGATTTTTAGCTATCTTGGATGACCCTTGTTTATCTTCCAAGATTTTTGTCTATCCCAAAATGACTTCTATAATAAGTCATTTGGGCTTCCATAATAAGCTAGACCGGGCTTCCATAATAAGTCCTCTGGGTTTTGGAATCTTCTTTAACGGGCTTTTTGGGATTGATTCATGGGCTTCTAGTGTATTTTATACACGGTAGAAACACTGTTATTGAACCACCACCACTTGTTTCTGCCATGATTGTGTTGTCGTCGGTGATAAAAGAACTGTTTTTGTTATTATTTTTTGGGGTTAGATTTGCTTTTTCTCTACACAGAAGAGGGAGGGTGAGAGGCACAGATTAGATCCCTAGTAGAAAAAAAACTATAAAGAACTATTTAAAAGGGTTAAAAGATTTAGGTTTAAGGGGTATCACCATTGATTTCGATTTTCATTTGTTTCATCTAACGACTATAACGTATTCACTAAATGGTGTGCAAGATAAGATTTTTAAGGTGCCATATCTTGGAAAGCGATTGACGAACTATCTGTCCAATTATGCCTGAATAAAAAATCACTCCTGCAAATCAATGCGCCATAGGAAAAACAAACTTGCGGATACACGACCATGAAATACTTGAGACGTGCCATAATCAAACTATTTTTTTTTCTAAGTTAATCTGTCTCCGATTTCCATTAGTCCTTCTCCAACAATCTTGTGATCATATTCTGTAACTTGTGCAATAAGTTAACTGATTCATGTCTATTATGTGGTTAGTAAATTGATGAACTTCAGTACCTCTAAGTTGTAAAGGGATAATTCTCTTATTAACTTCCCAAAATTCCAATAATCAGTTTGCACTCAATCAACCTTTTATAATTATATCATTGATTGTAGATTAACAACTTAAATAACAAAATCTAGTACATCTATTAGGAACTTAAAAATCCAGCTTACTTATTTTGATCAATAAAGTTTTGGTTTGATTAATAAAGTTTTGGTTATCGGTATAGACTTCCTGTAGGAAGTTGAACTTCTTAATCCATCTACAATTGAAAGGGAGGGTGATTCTAAATTAGATTTTACAATTACACAAGTCACTGACCTTAAACGATATAATAAAACTGTATGAGAAACAAGAATTACTTGCCCACTTAAAAGGCTTTACTAGTGAACAGTCACGAGATAGTACACCTCCACCATTTGTGGGTTGTAGACCAGCTTTATTTCGTAATTTCTGGATCTATTCATAAACCACTTCCTCAAATGATAGAGTAATGCGCCAAAATAGAGATGAACGATAGCAGTTAATTACTCTATTAAGAAAAAAATTACTGTATTTTCCAATCAGAAAACTACTCTCATTACAAAGTTTATTAAGAAAGCTCTCTTTACAATAAGTTTCAAATTTCAATATTTTTCACATATAGAAAATGAAGAGCAGAATGTAGCCAAGATAAAGGCAAAATGTACTCAGAATCAAAGGGATTAAATGAGAGAGCAATGCATAGAAACAAAATTCGGTGTGGTGATTTTTCAATAAAAGAAACAACATTCATCCATACATGTATCTTTTGAAAAGAATTTAAACGGGTAACAAGAGAGTAATAACAATTTGTAAAACAAGTCAAATTTACAATTTATTTACTCATCAAACTAAATACACGTATAACGTTCAATTCCACTTATGACAAAACAAAAATTCATCACAGATTTATCACCAAGAAGAATACAACGATCTACAGAAACGCCACTTCCAAATTGGAACCGACAACTAAGAAGAAAACAATGATATAAAAAAGAACAAGATGATGATCAGATGCTTCTTTCAGACTTCTACCGAAGCTAAATTCCGCAACAAATTTTACGACTATGAGTGGAGATATCATAATACTGGTACATTTTGTTTTTGATAAAGCTATTGAACCTCAGTCTGCTGCCATGATTTTGTTTTATCGATGTATGATGTATCTGCATCATCACCACCACACCAGATCTTTTGTTTTCAGAAGTTATAATTTTGAGAGGAGAATGATTTTCCAGTTGTTATGTTGATGATTAAGGGTTAGGGTTTGGTTTCTCTCATCTTCCCTAAACTGATGGAGACGGCACAGTTGGGATTCATTCTCTAGTAGAAAACTTTACCATTTATAAGGGTTGCAATTTAGGGTTTAATTGATATCGTTGATTTCAGTATTTTCTTATTTTGATCTAACGGCTGGATGATGAACTCTTGTGTTAGGAATCTACACAGGTGGTGGCCATGCTTTACGACATAGACTTACGTTGTTCCTTGGATCTGATAAACATAGTGAATATACATTGCATATGATCAATCTACGTGCCCAAACTAAAAGTGGAAATTATATAAATACCCCTCCTTTTCATGGATTTCACAAATACTTTTATCCATCAATAATTATACCCCATCTTCTAAAATGTAATCTACTTAATTTTGAATCATACAAAATCATTGAAAAAATGGAACAAAGAATAAAAAATTGGTTGGGCAAGATATTGTCACATCCAAGTAAGATTGTTTTAAAAAAGTCAGTCCTCTCCGGTATGCCTATTTTTACCATGGGATGTTTTGTTCTTCCTAAAAAGATAACAAAAAGAATAAACGACATCCAAAGGGACTTTTGGTGGGGTAAAAACACTAACTCAAAGGGTATGTACATTAAATCTTTTGACTTCTTATGTAACACACTAGACCAAGGGGGTCTAGGTTTTAAAGAAGCAAACAAGGTGAACCAGGCTATGATCAGTAGAATAGCTTGGCGACTAGTTAGCAACCCTGATGATCTCTAGGCCCAAATTCTTAAATGTAAAGATTTTAAAAAATCAGGAGATCTACACTCCAAAAAGAAATCTCAAGCTTCATGGATTTGGAAGTGTATTTTACACGGAATAGCTCACATAAAAAAAGTATAACATTTGGGAAGTAGGCAATGGTATGCTGATAAACATTTGGGATAATTGTTGGCTACCAGGTAGAAGAGATACTTTTTTATCAACATAAGTGGAATATTGATTTGTTACATTCTCTTTTTGATAACTCAAATGTGCAAATGATCACTAATATTAGATTATATCTCACACCTGAAGGATGTCTGAAAAACGATAAACTCAGGTGGACTTTAACAACGAATGGAGAATTCTCTATAAAGTCTCTTTTTGCAAAACTATCTAATCCTTTTACTTTAACTCCTGTCAAAACAAGAATCTTCTGGAAAAGAATGTGGACTATGGATACCTCACAAAGGATCAAATTGTTTATATGGAAATGCTTATAAGATGCATTACCAACAAAACTTAAGATCAAATCCATAAACAATAAGTGTGTTTTATGTCAGACTGCTGTGGAAACTACTTACCATCTCTTTTTTGAATGTGCTTATGCCAAGGAGGTATGGAATCTACAGCCGATGGCCTTACAGGGAGTTTCTCAATCTCAAAATTCTTCTACTTTGCACAACACTTTCTTGCACAAATATAATGAATGGTTAGCAGGGGATATAAATTCTATTTCTATGGCTCTTGCTGCAACCAAATGTTGGTTTATTTTGAAAGAGAGATGCCTTAGAGTCTTTGAGAATAAATCTAGAACACCTACACAGCTGGCCTTAGACATAATACGACACTATGACTATTGGCATCCAACTCACTTGCATAACTATTTGTAGGTGAAAATGGTTTCTACTAATTTTGGTAATTGCGGGTGTGAAAGTGAGAAACAATTTAAACCCTAAACAATGTACTGCAAGGGAGTACTTTAGATTCGAGAGATCAATCTGTACAAGTCCGGCCTAAACCAAGAAATGGCCGTTCCATACTTGCTTCGGTCACAAAGTGGAGGAGAATGGTTGGTTTAGGGAGGGAAGTGAAGAGAGTGTTGAGGCCAGAATAATTCTGGAAGAGTAGTACTTTACTTGTATCAGAAGGTGAAAGCTTTGGGAAAGCTAGCAAGAGTTGCCTTTCTGAGTGTGGTATTTTTCCCTGACCAAGAACTTGTTGTTCTGGTGGAAATAGGTAAGTCTATTTATACAAGTCTAAAAAGAAACGTACTCTGGCCTCATAAGAAAAGAAAATGGATGAGTTAAATGGGAAGAGGTGGTAACGCCTGGTATTGATGGAATTTATGGAATTGATATTCCATAATGAAAGAGTGTTTACGTTGCTTCCTGCATTTACTAACCATCTTATAAACAATAGGTTTTAGATCATCGGACTTTCCTAGCCCCCAACCACGTACTTAAGCTGAACGAGTCATGAAAACAATGTAATTGGAGAATGCTTTTGGGGTTTTGAATCGATATTTGTTCTTGCTTTTTTTTTTTTTTTTTTCCAGCATATGTTTGGGTGGTAATTGACCAAGAGGAGTATGGTCCTGATGCTATTATTATTGTGAGAGCAATCATGCAAGCTGCTGATTAAATTTCTCGAGGGGTAGTTAATTAATGATCATTTCCCACTTACGCATGATTAAGAAATGGTACGTACTCAAAGTGACACGAATGAGAATGAGGTTTGTATGACATTTATGTTTAGTGTTGATTTGGGTTTATTTGTTTAGTTCTTAATTGCTTAAATGGTAGAGCTAAATTATAACGTTTTGTTGTGTTGTCCAAGTAGTTGCTAGTAGAGTGTTAGAGATACTTAGACTGATAACACTACAGTCATAACAATTTGTAAAACCCAAGTCATTTTTTAATAAAGCATGGATGGAGAATTAGTTAAGCACAAACTGCAGTGCATCTGCTCACTAGTGATTGATGATATCTGTGAGTGGAGGTTCTTTCCCATCTGCAGCCAAGACAAGACCATTGCAAATGACATTCTTATATGCTGATTAAACAAATGACATTCCTTCAACATTCTCAAATGGGTGGTAAATGTAAGTGTAAGGATGGACCCACTCTCAAACCAGCAATCAGATATATCCTCAACGCGCCTCCAAACTCAGGACCACGATTGGTCATATGATTAATCTTATCACGGTGTAGATCAGTCACTTATTCCTGACCGATCTTACTCCTCACAGTTAACACCAGAGAGTTTTCTAGCTTCGAAGTTGATGACTGCTCCTTCCTTGACTTCCTCACTGATCCAGATAGGAAGAGTTGTACCCTCGAAATCAACTTCGGCTTACAGCCCAGTCCTTTGCATTTTCCAGCCAATTGTGGACACGCTTTTCCTTGAAGATAATCAGGAGCTCATGAAAGCTCTTTGTTATTTTCTAGAAAATGGCCTCCAACGAAACAAATCATCTTGAAACTGCTCCATAAGTAAGAGTATCAGATCTCTAAAAGAAAGGATAAGAATGTGTAAATGTTTGAGATTTGACAGGCGTCCCCTTTGGCTTCACAGCAATGACAAAGCTTTTATCCGTATCCTTATCGTTGACATACCGCCCACAAAAATCAGGCATCCCTGTTGTAAAGCACCCTTAGTCATCATCTGCTACAATTGTGTTTTCCACTTTGGGATGATCCAATTTGCAATACATAAAAGATAATCATCTTCTTCAAATGCAGGTGCCCAGTGAATAACACCATTACCACTGTCATCGGTGACACAGTTATCTGCTACTACTCAGCTGAATGCTGAATCAGAGAAATAATCAAACAAAGGAACGTACTTCAATCCACAAGGGAAGCACAGGCCATTGTCTCCGATTATTTGATACACAAATAGCACACAGGTGATTTAAATGTTCAAATTTAAGATTTATTCTTGATGGAACTAACAAGAAATTCAATTGGAGAAAACTTTAAAAAAAAAAAAACATAATTGATATTAAAACAGCATGTTAAAACAGAAATCTAGCAAAGACGGGCTTCTCAACATTTTTTCTCACCCATTGATGGTTCTTTACTTAATTATCTTTGATATTGTGTTCATTGTCTAATTTTTTATCTGGATAAGACTTCCTTCCTTTCATGATCTGTTCATGTAAATACTAACTCCTCCCATTTCATATCTCTTTCGCTTTAGACCAACAGAAATTTGGCAAGATGGAGAACTAAAGACTGGCAGATCCAAATTCCTGAGCCTAAAAAAAGAATAAATCAAAATTTTGAGAGGAGAAATCATAGTGCTAATCATTGCTTCTTATTGTTGCTGATGCTATTGATTTCTTCTGCCATTATTTTTCCATTGTTGACGGTGATGATAATAAAAGGTAGATAGATGAGATAAATGTTATGTTGATAAAGGGTTAGGGTTTTGTTTCTCTCTTATTCTTTACACAGATGGAGGCGGCACAGTTGGGATTCATTTTCTAGACATTGCTCGATTAATTTAGGGTTTACTTGATATCGTTGATTACAGTATTTTCTTATTTTCATCTAACGGCCGTGGCGCATTTATTTCCTGGTCGAGGTGCATGGGTTTATGACTTGTTAGCTGATGAACGCTTGTGTTAGGACTCTACACTGATGGTAGCCATGCATTACGGCACATGAATGCGAACATACATTATAGGTTATGTTAACTTTTTCGTATAATCAATTTATTTAACTTATTAACTGATGAAGTATGCATTTTTATTTTTTTTGCGTCTCCCTCGGGTCAAAGAACTCTCATGAGAAAATATTGACTTATGAAGATGTAAAAAACTCAAATATACAAAGACTTCTTAAAGTTCTATGGGAAAGATATCACATCTCATTAAAGACAAAAACATATATCTTAAAAAATTAAATCTCAGTAAGAGATGTAAGATTTTTGAGAAGAAAAATCATAATGTGAAAATAATCCGTCAATGTGGACGCTATTGAACTATCCTCCTTGATGTTATTGTTGCTGCTGCGATGTATTTGCTTAGCCGCCATGATTAAGGTTACAGATGAAGAAGAAGGAAGAAGCTACTGTAATTTGCATTTCTCTGGTAGTCTGGTTAAGGTTTTTCCTAATAAAGGGATGGATGGAGACGCAAAAGTCTACTACCACTGATCCTTATAATATAAATGGTTATATAATTGCGGTTTAGTTGAGGGTTCATTTGCTATCGTTTGATTTTAGATCTCTTTGTTTTAATCTAACGGCTTATCCTTGTTTTTATTAGGGTTCAGTCGTTAAGAGATTTGGGCATCTATCGAGCATACTAGTATTATTCGTACTTGACTCATATAAGTAAATGTTGACCAGTCTATAATTTTTATTGACTAGATGAATAAAACTTGACCGACAAAAATGTTACCATTGAAAGAGAAATACGGAAGGAGTTTGAAGGAGTTGAGACTTAGAAAAACTTATTGTATTTATATATCGATACTTACAGGACATTCCGATCTATACAAGAGATATAACATGCGCAAGAATATTACAGGATATTACGTGAATAACAAGAGTTTATATTTAAGGAAACTCAAAACTAGGTTGCTTCCGATAGCTTACTTCCGTAACATTTCCAACAAAATATTAAATAACGAAGCAATTAAGACTCAAAAGGAGTCGGTATTACATTAGAAGTCAAGCCATCTAATATGGAGCCTTGAATATGGAAATGTTTAGAAGAGGTTGTACATCTAAAATGTTTAATAGGGTCGTGTCCACAATTTATAAGGGCCTTCTTCTACATACCCTCAGAAATACTAACCATACCCATTTATCTACATACCCCCAACATTTATCTACCTACCCCATCCGTAAAAAATTTATACCCCCGAACAACAAATTAGAAATAGAAATAGAGACACAAGCCCGTGAAATCGATGAAAATATGGAGTTCTTCTTCTCCATCTGTAAGGGAAAAGCCTCAAACTTTAGGAATATACATATGGTAGGATTAATATCGATTGTGAAAACATTTATCATCATCTTGAGAACAAGAATTAGAGAAAAATTGAGCTTGGTAGGGAACTGTTTGATCAAATGATTGGTCGAAATACAGGATCAGTGTAAACACAAATGAGTTTTGAGTGCACACATACTGTTTGATATAATTACTCATCCCTGTATAGTTTCTTGCAACATGTCTGTGGTGGTTAGGAAATGTATATACTGTTTAAGTGAATTGATTATATCGTTGAGCTGAGAACATGATTTTTTTTTAGATTGATTTTTCTCGAACACTTTTACTGATGATAATTGTTGGTGCAAAATTAATCACCCCAACAATCTTCGAGATGTGCGTATGATGATCAAATCGCCACCGTTGATGAAGAATCTCCAAACAATTGATCAAAAAAAGTGGGGGGTACCTGCAAAAACACTCCGATGCTAAAATCAGCGGATGTTCTATGCAAGTAGGTTGTTAGGAAAAGGAAAGAAGTTGTGTAATTTTTGTGCTGAGATTTAGCCTCTATATATAGGCAAAACTAGATGTAGCTTTAGGGTTTTGATAGTTATCCCAATAACTTCCCTCATCTGTATAAATCCCAAAACACGTCCAGATTCATGATAAACCCTAATATTTATCATAATCCTTATTTATCTTGAATAATAATTATCTTGAATAATTATTAATATTTCAGATAATTATCCCTTTAATTTAGGATCATGTATTTATCTCAAACAATATTAATAATTATAAATAAATATTGAAGACTCATAGGCTTCAATAATAAGCCTAGTGGGTTTCCACAATAAACCCATTGGTTTCCCTAACAACCCAAACCCTGGCTTCCATAATAAGCCATGTGGGTCTCCACAATAAACCCACCGGTTTCTACAATAAACCGTACCAGGCTTCCACAATAAGCCATGTGGGTCTCCAAAATAGACCCACCGGTTTCCACAATAAACCGTACCAGGCTTCCACAATAAGCCATGTGGGTCTCCAAAATAGACCCACCGGTTTCCACAATAAACCGTACTAGGCTTCCACAATAAGCCATGTGGGTCTCCACAATAGACCCACTGGTTTCCACAATAAACTGTACTATGCCCATTCCGAATAGCTTGTGCGGCACGCACGTACACTATTTATATAGGGTACAAACATCGCCCCCTCTTAATTCTCAACTTGTTGATGGATTAAGAAAATAAAAAGAAGAACTAACCTTCGTGGCTCGCTCCAATTTTCCATATGCTTCTTATCCGATAACCTTTCTTGTCCTTGGCCAGCTTGTTGTGTGGTTTTGCCCCAAAGTCGACCATATGCCAAATAGATCGGCATGTTATGTCCTCTTGCTCTCCATTTAGCTAACAATTGACCGACATGTTGGTGTGACATCGACGATACGCTTCACACCCAGCTAAACATACCATACCGACATGTTAGGCTTCCATAATAAGCCATGTGGGTTTATACAATAAACCCAACGGTTTCCACAATAAAACGTACTAGGCTTCCACAATAAGCCATGTGGGTCTCCACAATAGACCCACCGGTTTCCACAATAAATCATACTAGGCTTCCATAATAAGCCATGTGGGTCTCCACAATAGACCCACCGGTTTCCACAATAAACCGTACTAGGCTTCCACAATAAGCCATGCGGGTCTCCACAATAGACCCACCGGTTTCCACAATAAACCGTACTAGGCTTCCACAATAAGCCATGCGGGTCTCCACAATAGACCCACCGGTTTCCACAATAAACCGTACTAGGCTTCCACAATAATCCATCCAGGTCTCCACAATATATCCACCGGTTTCCAAAATAAGTCGGGCTAGGCTTCCACAATAAGCCATGCGGGTTTCCACAATAAACCCACCGGTTTCCACAATAAACTGGGTTAGGCTTCCACGATAAGCCATGCGGGTTTCCACAATAAACCCACCGGTTTCCACAATAAACCGGGCTAGGCTTCCACGATAATCCATGCGGGTTTCCACAATAAACCCACCGGTTTCCACAATAAACCGGGCTAGGCTTCCACGATAATCCATGCGGGTTTCCACAATAAACCCACCGGTTTCCACAATAAACCAGGCTAGGCTTCCACGATAAGCCATGCGGGTTTCCACAATAAACCCACCGGTTTCCACAATAAACTGGGTTAGGCTTCCACGATAAGCCATGCGGGTTTCCATAATAAACCCACCGGTTTCCACAATAAGCCATGCGGGTTTCCACAATAAACCCACCGGTTTCCACAATAAACCGGGCTAGGCTTCCACAATAAGCCATGTGGGTTTCCACAATAAACCGGGCTAGGCTTCCACAATAGGCCATACGGGTTTCCACAATAAACCCACCGGTTTCCACAATAAACCGGTTTAGGCTTCCACAATAAGCCAGATGAGTTCTTTCATATTTCTCCTTTGCTCCTCTCGCTCCAATACGTCCAATGATATTGAGATGCGTCCAGGCTTGCATCAACATTTTCAAGTACTCAGATGTACTCCAAAAATTCCTTGTACAAAATACTCACGTACTAGCTTGCCAAGCAGGGCAATGATAACCCATTTTCTAGCAAAAAGGCCCACGCGATACTCCTGCATTGCTTTATGCCATGTTGATCCGATTATTCCTTTGTGAATGTCTCAATAGATTTATGCCTTGGTGCGGTCTTCTTACTGCACTAGTACAATTATGGGTTTTCGTCATGGTGTCCCTAGTCACGGTTGTGGCTATAAACGTGACTAATGTTTGGTTAGTCCCGGATAAATATGTGATCGTGACCATTTCTGATCTATTTGGACACGAATATGTTCAACGCGTGTCTAATAATCCTCGATCCGCATTTTCTTAACACGATTAAAAGTTAGAACTACTTTGGTTTCTCAACCCACCTTGTAACTCCCACGACCTACTTCAATTTCAACTTCCTACTGGATTTCCAGTTTTCACTTCCTTCTCATTCTTCGGAGCAGTCTTTCCTCTTTACTTCTCTCTCTGTAATTGGAACTCTAATAAAAACCCTATTTTTTCTATATTGCTTGTTCGATCTGATTTCATTTTCCTATGGAGTATGGATCGGAAGGTCCAATCAGTCATTTTTTTTTTGGTTTCTCTCTACATCTCTATTAAGTTAGAAATTTTTAATGGTTGAAATTAGAGGAAAACGTAGTAAACAATGGGTCTTGCTCCTTCGATGAAGGTAACACTGCTATTATTTTGTTCATGGGGATCTACACCAGCTTTTATGATTGATGTTATTTTGGGATTTCCTTGTTGTTGTGCAATTAGGTTATCTCTGTGAAAGCTGATTTTGTTTAGTAAACTGTGTGTCTTTAGGGCATACAATTTGATTGTGTTCGATGAAGTTTGGATTGGGTGTTTCTGGTAAGAGTCTGAAGTCGTTATCAAGTTTTGTGTCTCGTTTATGATTAATAGATGTAATATCAGTATGAAATCAGGGATTCGTTTTATTTTAGGAGTTTTCTTATTTGAGATCATAGTGAATTAATTCCCCAATTTTGATTGTATTTGAAATTTAAAAACAAGTACCCCAAGATATGCATTTCTGGAGTCAGAGGGATCCATTCCTTTTCTCTCTATATGAAACGTAAGTTGGTTTCCCCCTTGGAATCTTATTTTAGGTTGATACCTATTTTAAAGATGAATCAGCTTTCCATGTTGCTTTAGCAGTGAATCCAAAGATCATAATGACAACTAGTCGAGACATTATATTCTTGAACTTATAAGGCCTTGCAGAATCATAGACTATATAAAAATCAGACTTCCCTTCTTGATAGACGAAAAAAACGATTGGTTTGCATTTGATACTTTGAAATTGTTACTAAAGATGGTCAGGGATTTTTTCACTGAAAGGTTCCCCATACTGGTCAACTTAGAAACTCATGCTTGTGTTGGAATTATTCGACGATCTTGAAACTTGTAGCTTAATAATGCATATGTGAATTTAGAAATTAAATTCATATGTGATCCTATCTTTTTGGGATAAAAAATGGAGACAAGTTAGACTGAACGAATATTAGTAATATTCAGAGCTAATCAGTATTGGTATTTGTTGTATTAGCAGTAAAACTTACGCATCGATTTATTTTTTGTAGGTATGCAGTGCTAAGATGAGCATGAGTAATGAAGTTGATGTTGAAGACTATGTATATCGCCTGGATAAAATCATATGGTTGTCATGGATGCGGCTTGGTTCCAGCAGGCAGCATCGATGACAGAGTTTGATTGGCTCGGTCACAAACGCCTGGGTTCCCATTCTGAAAGGTTTGTGATATTATTTTTTTATTATTATTAATGATTGAAGTGCTAAAAGTATGCAAAATTCGATCCTTAGATTACTCTCCTTATTTCCTTGGTGCTTCATTCAATGTATTTGATATCCTTAACCTAATGTGGCTTTGGTTCAATTTTACAACAGTACCTATAACAATTGCCCAACGAAGCCTTTCTATATGAGATTTTAGAGCTCTGGTTTCGTTCTCTCAGTTATATGTGGTTCAATTGCAGGTAAACTTTTTTCCTCAGCTGAAATATTAAATAATCTGTAGTATTGTACTGATTCTAAGTCATGTGATTACGTTTATCCTCGTGTCTTTCATCGAATTATCGGAAAACTTGGATGCATAATACCAAATCAAGGTCTGTTGATGGTAGTTTTATAGACTGTAAATCCATGTTGAGTTTTTTTCAATGGGATGAACTTCGAAGGTTTGTAAACTAAACTTATTAATGAAACTGAAAGTTAGTTTGGCATGAACATTTGCTCTATTTAATTAGGACCACCACCATTGTCTTACCAAAACAACTGTTATCGGAGTTGTTGTATAGCTTTAGTTGACAGTTCATATAAGGATGGGGATCCAAATTTCATCCGATATATCATCTCTTTTCACATGATCGCTGAATTCTGTCTTTATTGTGTCCAGTTTTTCTATTAGTGGTCATTGTTTTACTGACTTATATCTTATTATGTGAAGTATTTTTTTGATGTAGATGCGGCCACAACCAAGACTACAGATTTTAATAAACTACGGATTTGATGATGAAGATAAGCCCTTAGGATTGCATTTGATTGAGGTAAAATTGAGTTCATTCTGACGGGGTTGTTTGATAGGGATTCTGATCTCTATTTTCTTGCAAGATATTTCTTTTTTTGAATATAGATCTTCAAATGTTGTTATGCCTTATCAAAGGGTTAATCACTTTTCTTCACTTTGTAAATGTGATGTCATGTCACTTGGAATAATGAAGGAACATAAAGCACCAGAAATACTTTTAAAATCTTACTTCGTGATTTGAGGCTGAAAACTTGCACCACGTTCTGTATGACTTGTTTGATTTGCAATAGAAATTCATACTTAGGAGTATGTATTGGAACTTGACGGATATACTTTGTTTTATTTTTCTCTTTTGTAGCCAAGCAACATCCTGGCTACAGAGTTTGGAGGAGCTCTTGCAGTGCGATTGGGCACAACCATATTGAGTAAAGCAGACATGGAGTAGGAAAGCAATGGAAGCGCAGTAATCCTTCGGAAACTCTGTTGGATTCCGAAAGTCCGCCCTTCCTTCTGTTCTATGTGATTTTGATACTTGCTGAATATATTGAGATGTCTTTGTTATTAAACTCTTGTTGAATCCGTATATCAAGATAAATGTAAACTACGTTGATTTTGCAAGATATTATCAGATACAATGCCATGCTTAGTAATTTTAATAAGATTATTTCACTGTTTTTCCAAAAAAAATATTCATAAGGCAGATAAATACGATTAAACATCCAAATCTTACATATGTTCGATAGCTTAAAAATTGGTCACGGTAATAAGAGAGAATCCGTGTCCAATGACCATGTTTGGTCACGGTATATTCTAGCATCCTGTGACTAAAGATCAAACTTGTCACGGTGTACAATGAAAATCCGTGACTATTGAAGTTGTGGTCACGGTGGATTTTAGAAATAGTCTCGAAATTCACCGTGACGAAATATTGGACTTTTGGCCTCGCAGGATTTAGTCACGGTTTTTCAAAAATGAATCACCGTGGCCATAGACATTTGGACACGGTAAATTAACGTGACTAAAGGCCATTTTTGTACTAGTGCTGGTGCCACATGTCATAGTGTTCAGTTAGCTGATACTAGTTGACACGTCACTGTTACTGTCGCGTCAATATTATGTTGGAGGGAGGAACTATAAAAAATATCGCCTCGAACTCCTCCACAATTTTATCTTGTGCAGCAGTCAATCGTTCCTTAAAAAAGTGGTGCTCCATTCACCGTATTCATCATAAACAACGATCATCATCTTTATTCTTCTTCTCAAGTAAATACTCTGTCGTAACTTTGGTACGAGGTGCTTTTATTAAAGCCAAATATCTCTTTTGCAGTATGTCACGCCTCCAATTCCAACGACATTACGAAGAAACAAACTGCTAGATAAAGACTGGGGGTTACCTATATGGTACAGGTCGCCAGTTTTCTTTGCGCATCTTCCCGTCTTCCTTTCCTATGTGGTACAGGTCGCCAGTTTGCTTTGCGCAGCTTCCTGTCTTCCTTTCCTAGACACGAGGGTGTTCACACGCAGGTGTCACTCTTCTTTGATTGCATGCTTGGCGACACTTTAGCCGCCCATAATATCTATAGAGATATTCCCAAGTAGAAAAGACGCCCCCATGTGAAGCAGGAACTAGATCTATTATATCCGTTCCTCACTTGCTAGACGACTCTGGGCTTATGATCACATATATTTCCATTGTCTTCTTATTTCTGGTTCCATCATGATTTTTCCTTTTGGAATCGCTCAAGCGGGACATTATAAAGACACCCCCAACTGTAATAACAAGGCTAGCTCCTGCTTCTCGATGAGACTGTGTGATTTCCAAGGTGCAAGTCATTCATACTCACATGCAAGACGAGATTTTATGCTTGCGGTAAGAGCAAGACTTATGTACTCACGTGAAAGGTGAGGCTTCAAGTGCTTGTGAAGTGATGCAAGGCTAAATGTTGAAGGGTATAAGCAATCCTCATCTTGAAATTGATTATGTCGCTATCCACGAACCTCGAACTCGACCATGTCGCTATCGACGAACCTCGAACTGGACCATGTCGCTATCGACGACCCTCGAACTCGACCATATCGCTGCCCCAAGTGCATCTAAAAGTTTCTCTAACACTGTATTTTTTTCTTCCATGTTGTATGGAATTGAAAGGCGATTCCAACGAGCCAAAACTCACTCTATTCGGACTTAAAACGAAGAAGTTATTGGCGAAATAAGATTTGAATGAAGCGTGTTGAACAGACTAAGTTTATTCAGTCATGTGTTTCTTCACAAAATAAGACACAGCACAGATTGTCGAAGGAAGGAACTTTCAAGCTATGGATCCCGAGTTCGACTCTCACCTCCTGCACATATTTTTCATCCTTTTGTCGAACTACCAAGGCAACGTAGCATACTCTGCTGACGACTGCATCCGTATGCTGACATGGCATCCAATGAATGGACTGATGCTACGGACGTGGAGATAAACGTGCTCACGTGGCATGTATACACTGACAGAATAGGTGTTGACATGGCTGCTGACCAGGAGATGATGTGGAAGCTTCTATGCGGACATGGCAGCATATCCGGTGACATGGAATTGATGACTGTACCGGAGTGCTGCTGACGTGGCAGGTCTCATAGCTGGTATAGCGTAGATCGATGACGTGTCACCAAAAATATCCATGTGTCGCCATCTGATTGACTAGTGGCTGCTGCAATGGCGGATGACGTGGCTAACATGTTCAGTCTGGACCACTTGGGTCGCTGACACATGGCTGAATTTCATACGCTATTATTGGTTGAACCAGTTTGCTAAACCGGAAGTTGGACCTGAGGCTAGACAGATCCTATGATGTGGATTTTGTCGATCGGACGATTCAGATTGGCTGCATCTGGAGCTGTACCAAAGGTTGGATGAAAGAAATCTTTGGCAATGGTTGCTGGAACCCTTTTCGCCACGCTTTCTTCAACTCTTTCGCAACAGTTTCTTCATCTACGTAACAGTTCCTTCCACTATTTCGCAACAGTTTCTTCAACGTCGCAACGGTTTCTTCAATCTCGCAACAGATTCTTTAACTGTTTCGCAACAATTTTCTGAACCCTAACTTTTGTATTTTATCACAATGTTTCGTAGACTTTCTGGAACGTCATTAGAACTTCCTGCAACTTTCTGGAAATTCTGAAAAGGTTGTGAAACCTTCTGTAACTTCTGTAACAGTTGTGACACCTTCTGTAACTTCTGGAAAGGTTGTGAAACCTTATGTAACTTCTGTAACAGTTGTGAATCTTTCTATAACTTCTGAAAATGTTGTGAAACCTTCTGTAACTTTCTGTTCACAACGATTTTGAAACCCTAATTTCGAAAATCGTTTGAGAACGGCTTCTATCAAATGGGGAGCATGATATTTTCTTCGTAATCCCCTTAGTCGGCGCCAAAAGATGTTGGTGCAAAATTAATCACCCCAACAATCTTCGAGATGTGCGTATGATGATCAAATCACCGCCGTTGATGAAGAATCTCCAAACAATTGATCAAAAAAGGTGGGGGGTACCTGCAAAAACACTCCGATGCTAAAATCAGCGGATGTTCTATGCAAGTAGTTTGTTAGGAAAAGGAAAGAAGTTGTGTACCTTTTGTGCTGAGATTTAGCCTCTATATATAGGCAGAACTAGATGTAGCTTTAGGGTTTTGATAGTTATCCCAATAACTTCCCTCATCTGTATAAATCCCAAAACACGTCCAGATTCATGATAAACCCTAATATTTATCATAATCCTTATTTATCTTGAATAATTATTAATATTTTAGATAATTATCCCTTTAATTTAGGATCATGTATTTATCTCAAACAATATTAATAATTATAAATAAATATCAAGACTCATGGGCTTCAATAATAAGCCTAGTAGGTTTCCACAATAAACCCACTGGTTTCCCTAACAACCCAAACCCTGGCTTCCACAATAAGCCATGTGGGTCTCCACAATAAACCCACCGGTTTATACAATAAACCGTACCAGGATTCCACAATAATCCATGTGGGTCTCCACAATATACCCACCGGTTTCCACAATAAACCGTACCAGGCTTCCACAATAAGCCATGTGGGTCTCCACAATAGACCCACCGGTTTCCACAATAAACCGTACTAGGCTTCCACAATAAGCCATGTGGGTCTCCACAATAGACCCACTGGTTTCCACAATAAACTGTACTATGCCCATTCCGAATAGCTTGTGCGGCACGCACGTACACTATTTATATAGGGTACAAACAATAATGTCTCATGAATTGTACAATTAGAAATGCCAAAGAGACACATTTTTGAGACAATGTGATCAGAAAATTATGATCTGTATTTAGGTAAAAAAGATTCAAATAGATCTTGACCGTCGGATCTTCCAAATGATACCAGCCCCGTAAAATTGGTATAGCGTTATCTGTGGAACCAAAATTTTAATAAGGGATTACAAGAACACAAAAACGGGTTTGAAAGCCAAAATTATAAAAAAGTTCTGGCGGGAGAGGCAGCTGGGCTGCTCCTCCACTGGTTATGTCTTGTCACACTTTTAATCGGATAGAAGTTAACTAGTTGTCATACTTGTATCTATGGAACCAAGCAGTAGTGATGTAATTGTTATTGCTTCTTAGTTTGTCCTCAACTTGTTTCGCGGGAAACGACTTGTTGTTTGATGCCTCGTACCTCCTTGTATGAACAAAGAATTTTACCTTAGTCTTTTTACCCGGTAATTGCTTGTCAGTTGAAACAAAATTAAGTTGTGCTCGTGGAATCTTCACGAAACAGCGTTAGCTTATCACATAATAACTGGGCTTCTGGTAGAAGTTTAATCAATACGTTCAAGGCCCATATATGTTGAGTCATTGGATCTTCAATATACACCACAAAATGTACAAAGAACATCTTTTGTGCTCCTTTGCTGCCAGGAAATGCAAATTCCGGACTAATGTTTATCCTAAATTGAACTGAGGAATACTTAATCATAGTTAGTAATTTTACAATCGATCTAATATAAAAAAATTAAAATCAAGAACACGTTTAGTTAATTTCCTTCATTTAAACCAAAACAATTACAGATTACAGAACTAAGCAACGCTAGCTTTTCTCTTTTCTACTTTGCTTTCAGATATATAAAATTTAAGCTTAATTACATTTTTCAGGTCCTCTTTCTAAACTATTGATCTGATTCACATCTTCTTAGCTAGTGATAATTAAAAATATATTCTTACTGAAGATACTACATCAGAAGACCAGAGAAATCTGGATCACGAGGCAAAGAGACTTTAAAGTTTAAATAACTAGAATTTAACAGAAAATTAAATATTTTTGAGAGGAAATTTCATAATGCCAAATACAATGTTGCATTGTTGATTGATGCTATTAAACATGCATCTTCCATGATGTTGTTGTTGCTGCGATGTATTGAATTTTCCATAGAATATAATGAAGAAGAAAGGTGCTGCTGATATTTATTTTCTGGTTAGGGTTTGATTTCTCAAGGAATGGATGGAGGCGCAAATACTAGTAACGCTTGTGTACAGTTGCATACGGGCCCGTTTGGTTTATGGTTCATTTGCTATCCTTGATTTCAGTTTTTTTTACTTCATCTAACGGCTCATCCAAGAACACTAGGGCTCATCTCATGCCTTGTCGGCATGGTCATGCACTCATTTCTGGCCTGAAAATTCGATTTTAACCAAATTTTAAGAGAGTTGGGACTTTAGAAGTATTAATCACGCTATAATGAAGTAGGCAATGAACAGAACATTTTGACCATCGGCTGTTGGCTCCCATTCATGTGACGAAAAGTCTTCGAAAATCTTGGTTGTTCTCACTTCTCAACTTCTTCGATTGTTCTGTCGGAAATTCACATTTCATTTGAATTTATCATTCAAAAAATACTAACGTACCAAGCAAATAAACTCCCCCAAAACCGGGGTGAGACAAAAAAGTAGGGCCCACATACCTTTAAAAGGGACCCCATGTTAATTCCCTTGCCGCGGGGCCCACCATCATGTGAGACACCCGGTTTTTGTTTTGTTTTTTGCCTCGGTTCGTGTAGAATCATTGTTTAGCATTTAAGCAATTCACATTAAGAAGTTCAACCCCACATTCCAGTAGTACCTTTTGTGTGTGCGGATACACCAAGAATGGATACACCTACTAAAACTGCAGGCATGAGGGAATGATTATAATCCCACCAGGGTATGTTCCACTCATTGTGCAGACCACTATTGTTCCCTCTTTTGCAATATTTCCATTATTCTATTGAAACAAGCCCTTAACCCGTGCATACGCACCGGAAATATCAAGATACAAATTAGGACACAAAAACGTATCAAGATACTTAAGGCATGGTGGTCTATTGCATTTTTTTAATGGTAGTTATAACGTACACACGTACCTCTTAATCTTGATGCAACACTTCCATTAGACATGTATGGATTCTGAAGGAAGCAACCCTACAACATGTTTGACAACTACTACCCCTAGAGATTCTATCAGCCAAACTTGGGGGTGAGGGTGGAGAACTTTGGATTCTTAATTCATGAGACAACCAAGAAGTGAAGGTTAGATGCTTGCATCGTGCATGTAGCGTGAAGCTTGAAAATCTCAAGGCTTTAAATCATTGTATCTTGTCTTCTATTCTCATATAGGGTCTTCATTGCCTTGGAGGGCCCATGCTGGGCCTTGTGATTCTCTTTTGGTGATGTTCTTGGTTAGATTATGCCATGATGCAACATAATATAGACTTGTATATCCAACGTAATATTTCTCATCGTCTGGAAAAAACCCATTGATCAAGACGGCCTGGTCTCAGCAATGCAGAATCAATTATCTCTGGCCTGTTTGTGGCACCGATTATAAACACTGTCTTCTTTGCATTCATTCCATCCATTTCAGTTAGAAGCTGGTTCAAAACCCTATCAGCAGCACCTGCCGCTATATCCCCTCCGGTTACTGGCTACATACAATCACAAACATAGTGTATTTCATACAATTAAATAGTAAGATCAAGTGCTGCAAGGATTGGCAAACGTTTAAAAGATTTGAAGTCCCATAATTTTCTTCACCCCCTTAAATTTTCTATTTCAATCACTTGATCTTGATTACTATCTACAAAACAATTCACTCAAGTATTTTCTCCCAACTCATCAAAATTACTCATGGGAAACCATGCAATAACCGATGTTAACTGGGCAAAACAGAAAATCTAATCAAACACGTATGGTCATGTATGCTGTTACTTTGTACATATAGTTCATGATTACGTTAGAAATATGATTCATTCTAATTATTTGATAGGAAATCATAAACATTTTATCACACCTTGGTACTGCCTTCAGGAAATTTATTTCACACCTTGCTGTTGCCTTCCATGTAACTTTTCCAACCATCCATAGCACATCAATGCATGATTCCTTAAATGGTATATATCTGTAATGGTTAGTTCTATACTGATTGTAATTATTAAGAACAAAGAAAAATTTAACAGAATTTTCCTCCCACCTTATTCTCTGGATCTTCTAATTCTTTGTAAATGTCCATCTTGATTGTTTTATGATACAGAAAGTCTTCTTGACTAACAAAAATTAAAAAAATCTTCTTGACGCAGCATCTTATGTCGGTGTTTCAACTCGTTAACATTAGATTTCGAAGCAGGTTTATATACATCTTTTCTGAAGCGGCAGCAATTTGTTTTGGCACGAAAAACATTAGTTCCCAAAGGACACATCTTTTCGCCCAACCAACAGTCTTTCCTGGTTGAAACATATCGTCATATATTTGGCTAACGATATCTATATCCGACCAACCGATGCATCTTTTGGTGTATACTGGCGTATGCTTTCAACCATGCATGAGCATACCTTTTGAATTATGCTCTTGAAATTGCTTTTGTATGGGAAACTTGTTAAAACTCAAACTTGGTTTTAAACTTGTTAAAACTCAAACTTGAAAGAGGCATGTACTTTATTGAATATCTGAAGTCGATGACGTGGTTCATCACGTATTAGGACGATTATGATTCAGCAGAAATATGAATTATCTATTGCTATGTGATCTCTATACCAAAAGTATTTGAAACATTGTGCTAGAGGACTGTGTGTAGAAATTTTTTCTTGTCTCAAAACTATTTGCAGAAATTATATAGATGCATATTTTTTTTTTTCAAACAGATGTGTCTCCAGAATGTATCATTTGAATGGTAGCTTTTAACATATAAGTTGTGTCTTTTCATATTAAGCTTGACAAAGTGGCTCATATTGGAGACACCTTTGTGTGAAAAGGTATAATGACATGTTAATGAGATGGATAATGGTGATGATGTGGCTTAACCACAAATCAAAATGATTGTGGTGATGCCATGTGGTACTCTTGGGGTCTCTTATTATAAAGAAAGATATTACTAAACTAAACTAAGAGATACAAGTCCGCCAGCAAAATGGTACCTGTAGCGCCACCTAAGCTAGCAGCTGACTAATCCAATAAATTAACTAAATAAAAAGGCACTAAAATCTAAAACATGCACTTAAGCATTCAGTTAAGAAATGCGATACAGAACTAAACCCAAAGCTAACCCCGCTCAGAAATATATATACAAGATATTCTCTCAAATGATACATATATAATAGTCAATTGATTTTTTTTAAATAAAATGTACAACATAATAAATATAACAGAAGATAATCAACTAACGAAGTCAACCTGTGAATCTTTCGTTGTGCAACCCTGATCTGTCACAGAAACTGAAATGGGAATAATTAACATTTAACCTTCTAAGTAATCATAGGCAAGATTTGGAAAACAATACATGTCTTTCCTAAAACATTAAACAGTGACTAAGTCACTGAAATAATCATACATGTATATGGAACAAACTCCTTCGTCAAACAATGTACTAATATGGTTGTAAATTCCTAACCGGAAATTCACACCTATTTAGATATGGATTCCACCAAGACCATGGTGACTAACTCTAAAAAATAAAAGCAGAATTAAAGTAGATATAAATGTGAAGGAGCGTATCCCATATACCACAAGTGGAAATTCTAATTTCCCATAACAAGTCATATTGACAACACAATACAAGTCCTTTACACATCGTGGAAAGATTCACAGAAATAACAGGATTATCATAATACATTTTAAACAAAGCATGAAATGCGCGGACAGACAAAGCATGATTTTGTTAAGCATAAACTTTAGTGAAAGCAACAATAATGAATACAAAGAGTCAAATGCATTCCCAGACCTTTTTGATAAAAGCCACGCCTACCTCGCGATCCATGATCCACTGGTTCAGCCTTTGAATCGATCATTATTAATAATTAGTTGTTAATTACACAAGAATTCTAAGATTCTAGCCAAAATTGCTCACACAAGAATTATACAATTCTAACTAATAGTCTTAAGCCCATTTACATTTCTATACCCTTTTATTATATATCTTAAGCCCATCTAAGGTTCTTCACATCTTCATAATCCATCTCTTGAGTATCTAAAGATTTACCAATTCATTGGGTTGGTTCTCTAGTCCAATAGCTAAGTCTTATGAGTATCTACAACTTTGTAGAAGAAACCAAAGTCTAATTCGGACCACAAGAGGTCCAAAACATCTAACTAAGAAAACTACCCTAAGCCCAAGTCCACCAACCCAACCCATTAAACTAAGGTCCAGTCCATCTGAGTCACTAAAAGTCTCTGACGGTCAAACTAACAGTCAAAAGGTTAATTAACAGTCAACGTCAGTCAAAAGGTCAATGTCCTGGTCAAGAAGACAACTCAGTCAAGGTCCACTGAGTCAGTACTGGGTCAAACCGATTCAAGGCTGGGTTAACTCAGCCACTAAGACTGATTAGGTTAAGTCAGATTCACTTTTGACTCAGTCAGATTAACTGAGTCAACTAAGAAAACTAGTCAGACATCTGATGGGATGACTAATGACCTAATTCTATTGCAAAAGAACTCAATCAACTCAAATAACAATTCATTTCATTCGATCTTAAACAAACTTCAAATTTCAGTTACAATACTAAACTAAGTTTACCTGCAATTGCAGCTCTAAGCAACACTCCTTCAACATTCAGCTAGCTATAATACTAAATCACAAACAACAACAACAACAACAATAACATTAGGTCTACAACCTGCACCCACAATTCCCTTAGTTCCTAAACCTCCACCAGTTCACCTCTAACTCCCTACTTTAATCACTGTTCAACTCAACATTTCCCCTTGAGCCTTGAGTCAACCCCAATAATAGCTAACCCTTCTCCATATAATTTCAATCCATATGTTTCTTCCATTTCTAATTGAAATGATACAACTTCAATCAACCTTCAATTATCCTTCATTACTCTTATATACTACATACAGTACCTAACCGATTCATCTAACTTCTCTGCAAGTCTGAGCAAAACTCAGCTACAAATCAATAACAAACACCCACATACTCCAATACAGCCACCTGCTGGAACACCTCATGACTCAACATCATCTCATCTTGTACCTCAACTCATATAAACCACCAATATACACTACTGAAACACACAACCCAACTCAAACAATACTCCATCCATAGTACCAGTTCAACCTTTACTCATACACTCATATCCATTCTGCAATTTCAACTCCAATTACCCTGTGTAACAAAACCTTTCCTCTACCAATCACACTTATAACAAACACAGATAATTATCAACATCACCACCAAATCATCACCTCAACCATCTTCAACTTATACACATACCCTTCATATTTATTTCACCTACACAATTCATACATTCTCCAATATCATGATTTCAACAGCAGCATCACCTGTAATTCATCTTAACTTATACCAATTCCCTTGAAATTCAAATACGATCCTAATTCACAACTGCCAGCTTCATAACCACACATACATCTTAATTTCAAAACTCAAATAACAATCTCATAAACTCAGGAATGAAATAAATAACATTACTATGTTACTCTGAAGAATAATTACCTCATTCCAGAAATACCCACTCAATTGAATTCAGGTTCTGCTTCACCTGACTCAGAAATACCCACTCAATTGAATTCAGTTTCTTCTCAATTTATCACCACAACAACTTCAGAAGTCTCAATTAACCAAACCCATCTTACAATTTCATCTAAATCTTCTCAACCTTTGCCTAATTCGAGTTCCAGTACACCATGAAGAAACCCTAATTATCGAACTCAAATTACTCTTCAAAATAACACTAAAAATCCAATTAAACAGCAACTCAATTGTTCTTAATCCTTCATCAATTATACGCACCCTAACTTCCGAAACCCGATTTACAATTTATAACAACAACCCAATTTTCTCCAACATCAATATCATATCTTTCAGTTCACCGGCAGTCCCTACATGATCTTTCTCCCCTTGTTTCAATCTCGAATTCATCAATTTGCTTCACAAACCATCATAGAATGAAGAACAGAGGGAGAGCAGAAAAAAGAAGAAGAAATAACGAGAAGAAAGAAGAATAGAAAAGAAGAAGAAAATGAAGAAGAGTTTTATCTTCTCGGTATGAAGATAAGGCCGACCAAAATAACTAAAGGCACCCGACCAAAGGCAGACCTTTGGTGCCCACAGAAGATAACTCGGCTGCCTTGATAAGTCTTGAGTATGAAATGATTATTTTACCCTCCACACAATTCAGATTATTTCTTCTTCGCCCAATATCCGAACGACATGTTCAAGTAGTTCTTTCCGCGTAACTTTTCGAGATCTATCCGGTGGTACTAGTTTTGTCTCTGGATCGTTGTTAGATTAATTCCTATTAATTAACGTTCTTGCTAAACTAATCGAGTTATTATCGGCTAAATCGACACTTGACCGGTCTAATAACGTTGACGAGCTCGAGAGTCCTTACAGTACCATTGTTATTCAGTATCCGCTCGCGCTAACTGAGAGATGTAAAACCAACATTCCTGATCATAATGGCCAAGACTTCAAACAAAAACATCCCCTAATAATTAAGTAGTAACCACAACCAGGGACGGGGCATATGACTACCTGAGGCTCAAGTAGAAAAATAATTTTTGCTCCAACAATCTCTCGAGAAATGTTCCAAATAATCAATAATAATCAAAAACGCTGCTTTTAATTCACTTAAACCAAAGCAATACAGATTACAGAACTAAGAAAACACAAGCTTTTCTCATTACACTTTGCTTTCAAATCCAAAATTTAAGGTCTTACATCTTCAGGTCCTTTGAGCAAGCTATTGATTTTGAACTGGTGATCTTCAAATCAAAGACCGCATCGGAAGAAAACGACTAAGTAAAAGATAATAGAAATGCAGGGAAACATGTTAATTCTTAAGAAACACAAAAAATGAGATTGGAACAAATCAAATCCAATGATAAGTCATGTAAGATTTTTGAGAGGAAAAGTCATAATGCCAAGATATTTCTTTATTGTGGACTCTATTGAACAAACAACCATCCACCATGATGTGGTTTCTGCTGCTGCTGCGATGTAGTATTTTCTTAGCCGCCATGATTTAAGTCATATAAGGAGGAGGAAGAATCTGCTGTAGTTTGATTTTTCGGGTTAGGGCTTGATTTCATTCTAAAGGGATCGAGGCACAAATAAATTACACTACTGATGCTTATAAATTAATGGTTACACACACCTCCCGTTTAGTTTTGGGTTCACTTGTTATCGTTGATTTCAGATTCAGATCTTTTTATTTCATCTAACGACTTATCCATGTCTTTTGATTAGGGTTCCCTCGTTGGGCATCCACCATGTTGACCACTCAATAATTTTTATTGACTAGATGAATAAAACTTGACCAATAAAAATGTTATTGAAAGGGAAATATCGAAATCATTTTATTTTAGTTTGAACCTTAAATAACATGGCTTGATTGGGGTATACCTAGATTAATTGGGGTATACTCAATTTTAAAGGGATATTTTTTGTGGGTTTTAGGGGGAGTCCTAATGGGTAAGTTACAAAAATACCCTTACCCTTTAAAAACCTATTACTCTAAATCAGTTTTAATTTTTTTTTCATTTCATCTTTTTCTCTTCTTCTCTTCCCTCCACAACCCTACCGGCTCCATCATCCCCACCACCACCAAAACACGTCGATTAATTCGTTAACATCATCGATTCAAAAACTCTGATTAATCTTCATCAATGGATCCACCACAACGTAAGGGAACTCGTATGAAGGACGCTAATCGAAAACACAATCAATATAACCCTGGAATTGCAAGTTTGGTTCAAAAGAAAGTGAAACAAAAAACGGTTGAAGAAGAAGAGATTGAATCCGCTGAAACACGCGAAATGGTGCGATTAAGAAAGTAAGGGCTTGTTTAAACTCACTCTAGTACTTGGATTTCATGTTTGCATGTCAAATTAGGTCAGAAAATTCGAATTTTTGAATTGCCAGTTGCGTCGCCAGCAATGTATTTTTTATAGACCTTTCTGGGGTTTCATAGTTAGGGAGTATCCGGAAAGGTATAAGGTTGAAGCACCTGCCGGCTGGGTAGTTTCAGAATCGCTGCTAGCAGCGCCGGCAGGTTATCCATATGTATACCATTCCGGCGTCAGTTTTTCTTTAATGTCGCCGGCGTCTTATTAGTTTTTACCCTTCCGGATACTTGTGTAGAATGTTTCCTGATGCCTAGAATTTTTTCATTTGGAAGGGTACTTACATAAAACCATTCTAGCGTTTTGGAAGCCGGCGATGTATGGAAAATGGACCCTTCCGACTATTTTATTGAAAAATCCTAAATTTTTCTGCGCTGGAAGGCTATGTTTATAATACACTTCCAGCTTTTTCTTAGCCGGCACTAATCTTTTGTTAGACCATTCCGTCCATTTGTCCGCCGGAAATGTTGTATATGTATACACTGCCGGCCTTTGGTGTTTTTTTTCTGAATTATTCTTGTTCAGATTGCAAACTGCAAATAAGAAAGCTGCTCAGAGAGCAGCTCTTAGTAGTCCTCCTTCAAACCCTCCTCGTGTTGGTGATAAACTCTTGTCTTCAAAACATCGAGGGGCATATGTTGATCCGGGAACGACAAGGATCATTATAAGGAATAATCCATAACCACCATCTGAACCCAGTGATTCAGACGACACTCCAGATGAAGACCAATCAATTCCATCTGGTAGAAGAGGTGATGAGGATGATGATGTTTATGAAAGAATTCCGGCTGCTGGAGGAGGAAACAATGATGATGATGATGGTGATCAAGACATGCAACCTATTGGAAGAGGTAATGATGATGATGATGGTAATAGAGATAAAGGTAAGAAAACCGTCAAAGATGAAATTGTTGAAGAGGAAGAGGAACAAGAAGAAGAAGAAGAATGACATGGAGAAAAAATTATTGAACCTACCAAAGCTTCGGGTTCAACTTCAACCAGAGCGAGGAAGAGGGTGATCACTAAACTAGCTAATTCTTACATGCCTCCCAAACACTTGATGGTTACACTGAAAGAGGGTGAGCCTCCAAGGGGGACCCCAAGAGATGGTGGAAATGTTCTTTTTGGATACAAAGACTCATGTGCATGTACGATCCATAATACTATCATAAGTAATCTTAATATGTCTTTGTTCTTTATTCAAGTGTGTAACTATCTTAATTAAATTTGCGTCAAGTGTTTGTATTTCTTTTCATTTTGTTTTTTTTTTGGTATTTAGGATCACAAGAATGCCATCCGTCTCATGAGGCGCCAAGATTCGTGTTCAGTGACTCATACTTGGGATATTGACAAGGAATGTGAGGATGTGAAAGTGATTGTGAGGAACTCCGGGTTGATTCATGCGGTTGAGAGTTCGAATATTAATCTTGATAAAGTTACCATCTCTGCATTCTGTGAAAGGTTCTACGGAGAGACTGGTACCATGTTATTCTCATTCGGTGAGATGGCGATAACTCCCGATGATGCTCAACAAATTCTAGGCCTCGATGTTGAGGGAAAACCAGTCTGTGAGGAATTCGATATCTTTTGAGAAGATTTACGATTTGAGAAAGAAATTGTTCGGTTGGAATCAGGTTCAGACGGAGGCTGTTCTTGACACAAAGGATGGTCGTATAACCAAGAAGTTTAATGCGAAGAGGTTGTGGGACACATTATGGGATACACAGTCAATCCTTGACAGGGAAGGAATGGTGAACCCGGTGCGAATTAATTCTTCCACGGCCGGTTATTTGTTATACATCCAGGGAAAATGTATCTTCCCCGACAGTTCCGGAAACCAAGTCGAGGCCGGTTACTTGCATCTATTGGATCCCTTAAATAAGATGCGTGAGAATTCTTGGGGTACTACGGTGGTCGCCTTCTTGAACAATGAGTTGACAAAATCTTCTAGGGCACTCACTAAGCAAGGTAACGGAAACACATGTCTCTTCCAAGTAATTTTATTGTCTAAGACATTCATATTACCGAATATTCTCGTAAGATAAGGTTCTTACTAAACTTTTTTATGCATAGATTTGGATATATGAGCACTTCCCTTCCTTGTTCAAAGACAGCTCCTACATCAAAGTGGATGAGAGTGTTGTGGTTAATAGGCCAAAAGCGCAAAGGTACACTTTTAAGGGTACTCAGGATAAGGAAATGCCGCAACAACTTATGAAACTCCGAAGTGCAATCGACGAGTTGACTGCGGAGGAGGTGATTTTTGATCCGTATCGGGATGCTAGAAATCAAGGTTTAATCCATCCTAGAAATGAAGTTGTTGCATTATACTATGGACCCTTGATGACTGTGTTTGAAGGATTTTCAATGTACGATCCACATCGAATTATGCGATAATTGGGTTACGTCCAAGAAGAACCTCATTTCGATGAAGATAAGCCGTTCTTTACTGTGAACCGGGATGATTGCACCACGTCCCAAAAACAATTAACGTCTCTTACGCTCCACCGCCGGCTCAAGAACATTGGGACAATAGACATGACCGTCAGATCGATGTGAGTCTTTTGGACGAGGTGACCACCGGTCATGAAGCTACTAAGAAATACATGGCGTGGTACTTGGAATGGGATCATCCTACTGTGATTAGGAAAATGACTGCTGAAGAACTGGCTCTAAAGAAGAAGTTGGAAGCGAAAGACCCATCAACATTGCTTAAATTCTTTGTAAGTATATTTAGAGTTGCTCTTACTATTTTAAGATTGATTGCATTAATGAATCATTATATTCATTATTTGTTGTTTAATTGAAAATAGAAGGAGCATTTGAAGACCTTTGGGAAGGTGCTGTTGTGCGCGAGAGAAAAAGGAGATCCTTTGTCGATTGAAGAGCAAAGAAAGCACATTGACTATGTTAACAATGTTGGCAATGAGGATGCCAAGGAAATTTTCAATCAACTTGAGGCTCAAGTAAAGGCTGAACAAAAATCTAGGAGAGAAGCACAAACCAAGATGAAGGCTGATAAAAAGAGGACTCGTGGTGGTGAAGGTAGCAGCAGTGATCGTGGTGGTGAAGGTAATTCTCCAAAACGGGGTCGCGGTCATCGTGGACGTGGTCGTGGTCAATGAATGCTTTCATTGTTCATTTCTTTATGTTGTGGTGGACAAATATTTAAGTTAATGGTGTGGACAGATGTTTTATTAAGGTTTATGGGACGTGTTTTCATTTTGGACAAAAAGTGTTGGATTTCTAGTTGTTGAATGTATGGTTTGTTTAGCTTTGTAAAGTTTTAATGCATAAGCCGGAATGCATCTTTCAAATTACCCCGCCGGATGTCCCAGGGCCGGCAAGGTGGTGAACTGTCAGAGTGCCGGCCCTGACAAAGAAATTGTGTAGTTATCAGGGACGACATGGTATCAAAATGATAACCCTTCCGGCTGAATTGTGGCCGACAATGTATTGACCCAATATAGTTCCGGCGGTTTTGTTAAAAAATAACTTTTCTCCTGATGCCTAAAACATACATCGCCGGCACGGTAACAAATTTAAGACCCTTTCGGCTGAATAGTGGTCGGCAGGATACTGAACCAATATAGTTCCGGCGGGATTGGGGCAAGAAACCTCCTCCCGATGCCTAAAATCTAACACGACCAGCATCTTGGAGAAAATATACCTCGCCGGCGGAATCAAAATTCAAATTTTTGGCAAGTACAATTTCATTGATTGACTTGTACTTGGGCACTATAATGGTCAAATTTGGGCACAATCATATAAATACACTACTTCTCTCTACAAAATAACACACAACTATTTGAATATACTCTCCAAAGCTCATATCATCATACACTCCATCAAGCTCACTCAATAGATCTCTACAAACAACAATGGCATCGTTTGATTCAAATGAAGATTTGGAAATCACCAAAGCTTGGTACGGGGAAGATCGACTTAGACGTCAATCCTCCGAAAGGGAGGATTCCAAAACATTTTGGGCTAGGGTACACAACAAATTTTGCGGCGAGTTTGGGAATCCTAATGCAAGAAGTATTCAACAAGTCCAAGCTAGGCACCTAGTAATAGAAAATGCGATACTCTCTTTTTTATCTCTCCAACCTCGGATTTTTAACACTCGCCCCTTATCCTTGTCCATTGCACAATTTATAAGTAATTTTGTGGTTTTTTTTTACGTACCCCATGTTGTGTTATCTTCCAACAAAACATCACTAACAAATGTAAGATTGTTTTTATAGCACGAAGCCGTGAAAGCGCGCTACTTGGAAGTAAAGGGGGAAGCATTCGAATTCGATGCAAGCTATCACTTCTTGGCCGATAGCATCCCGGTGGATAACCCGGACTACTTGGATGCGGTATCGTCTTCGTCAGAGGAAGATTGATGGTTTTACAAGTTTTAGTGTAGGTTTTGTGGGTATACCTCTATGTAAGCCCTCACGAGACTATAACTCATCCACTAGGGTCTCCTAGTGGTTTAAAGGCTTGATGCACATGCTAAGTGCATTCGTTTTTATGTTTCAATCAATGTAGTGACCAAAATTGCATGAATAAAGTGAATTACATCTTCCATATTTTCTATTTTCTGTTTGGTATAAGTACAAGTCGGCAAGGTTATAAATCCCTAACATGCCAGCTACATGTCAGCCGGCAGTGATAAAAACTATTTTTTTGCTGACGTTATAACTGCCGGCATTGTAGGAAAATTTACCATGCCGAACGTAAAATTTTGTTCCAAGATACTCGGCGTGTTCTTCAACCAATACAATGCCGGCGGACCGATGTCGGAAGCTTATTCAAAGTGGTCCCTTCCGGTGCAACTTTGCCGGCATTTTATTCAAACTATAACCTTGCCGGCCTTGTGTATTTTCAAAATCTAATTTTTGTTGATCTAAATCGAAATCATAAGTGGGATGAAAGGTTTAATTTAGTGAATTCATAATTTCAAAATTTTAATATAAACTCAATTAATTAACCTAATCAATTTTAGTGTTAATTAACCAATGGCATATTAGCCATTTAGAAAATACAAGGTTAAGGGGTGGCTTGGTTTTACTTCATAATGACCTTATTTTGTCTTATTGGGTATACTCCAATTAATCTGAGTATACCCCAATCAAGCCAGGTTAAATAAGGGAATATTAAAATTCGGAAATGTTTACAAGAGGTTGTACCTTTGAATGTTTACCAGGGTTGTGTTCAAAGGCGCGATTTTAACTTTACTAAGAAAAAAGTTTATTTGGACCTGCGGCAAGAAAGCAAAAATGGACTTAATTTGAAAGTCCAAATTCTAAACCATTCTGCTTCTTATTGTGGTTGATGATGATGCTATTGGACCCCACCACTTGCTTCTGCTATGATTTTGTTGTTGCCTTTGGTGGTAAAAGCACTGTTGTTGTTGTTTGAATTTAGGGGTAGGATTTTCTTTTTCTCTACACATACGAGGAGGGAGGGAGACACAGTTTGGAGGCATTAGTAGAAAGAAAACTAACGACTGTAACGTATTCACTAAATGATGTGCAAGATAACATTTAACGTACTAAATGATGTGCAAGATAACATTTTTAAGCTGCCATATAGTATTGCTTTACAATCAATGCGGAATACAATTCACTGACCTTAAACGATCTAATGAAACTGTACGAGAACCAAGAATTACTTGCCCACTCAAAAGGATTTCAGTTCAACCACAGTTACGAGACGAGGTAGTCAATATGTGTGTTGAGATAGCTATACCGAGATATCGTTGTAGGCCCACAAGCATCAGGGTTAGAGGCGTGGATTGGAGCATCCCCGTATGCAGAACAAATGAGAGGAAAGAAAACGATCCACAGAAATGTGTTAACACCAGTCTGCGTATACAAAGAATCCCTCTGCAAGACATTTTGGCCAACAAATCTACAAATTGAAACACTTTCCACCATCAAAACATGAACATCTGTTGTATTAATCCGATTTAACCGATACTAGACGAATACGAGATAATGAGACATTGAGGATCTTCTGCAGACACTACGAGCCTGCGATACCTTAATGATATATATATTTAATTGAGTAAAGGTATCCATTACCCTAAACATATTCTCAACCGTTAGATCACCAGCTCTTTCTTATATATATACTAGATCTTAACCCGTGCCGTTGTTTTATCTCTAATACAATATTGTTCACATTCCTCTTGCTTCATTTTATTCGTGAGTAATTATTTTGATATTCAAATAGGTTTACAAAATGGGTTACCTGATCTTTTTATTTTTTACTTAAGAATGTTATTCCAATTTATTATCTGGACGGAGTAATAATGTTGTGCCAACATGAAAATAAAATAAAAAAGATAGTAAATAAATATTTTCCCCATTTATTGTTCCATCATATCATAATTTCAAACTTCAAAAAGAATATTTCATCTAACAGTACATATACCTAAACTGCCAATCCAACTCCATGATGTTTATGAATACATTTGTTCCGAAATTATTGATAACTAAGGCTCTAAGGAGTGAAGCAAAAATCCATAATATTTTCCCTACTATAGATAAACACTATTTATTTATTTATTGCAAATGTGAGAGTTATAAAAATGAAGAACCCTTGTCTATTGGAAGGCTGAGATATACACATGCGAGTTGAAAAAATAAACTTATAATAGTAAATCAAAACATGTGTAAGATTCTTTCTCAATCATATTGATAACATAAAATTGAAAAAATTCGTGGATAAATAGATTTCACACCAACGATGCTAAGTAGTGCATGATTGACGTTCTCACATCTAGTGTTACTCAAGTAATTTGGAGTTTTAAAGAGCATAGTCATATTGATATTTGTATCTACATAAATTTAACTAACCTTCCGAAGAATAATTATTAGTTTCAAGGAAGAGCCGACACAAACTTCTGTCGCCGTCAATGTATACAACACACATTGGGTTTAATCGGCCTTGAGATTAAACAAATATCCCAACATTAGTCAAATAATGTCTACAAATACGGGATCGAAACAAAGTGCTAACGGGAAAAATGAGAGACTAACATCAGTTCTACAACGAAAATACCCTATATGTATCAAAGTTTGTTAACCAAACATGTATTCAAATTAAAAAGTCAACAACTTAACACAAAAATATAAAAGAACCCAAGTTAAATCAATACTTTCATACACAAAACTTATAAGAGAATTTTGTAATTATTAAATACCTTTAAAATCACTATTAGAGATTTAATTGCATGCCTCGTTAAAAACTACGGTAGGACGAAATCACCAGATTAATCTGTAGAAATTTCACTGGATATGTCGTAATTCAGAGAAGTTTACACTGGCGATGCGTTCCATCTAAGTGTTTTTCAATTAATTATTATTTTTAGAAGGTTTCGGTTTTCATTGGAGAAACCGAGAGGGAGCGTTTCATTATATTCATTATCATTCAGAAATCCAAGACCAACTCGCCCTTTGCTTACGGGATCTCAATACAACCTTTGATTTATCTATTGGACGGAGAAACCTTGATACTAAATATGTAGTTTTTAGTGTTATTTATTATATAACGTGACATCCAAATGTTTGTTTCTTCTTCTTAATTTTCATGTATTTTAACCGAGTTTATATTAGCATTAAGACGATCAACCACATTTCTAATTTATAGTGTTATCCTTTTGTAGCAGCACATAATTAACATAGTCAATTACTACTCATCAAAACCGGCCAGTACCACAAACCACCAGATATCACTTCTTTCTCCACCACCACCATTTTCCATCCCTCATAGAATATTGGGCACATTTATAACTTTTAATCCCACACGTCATGTATAAAGTTTAGATTTAACAAACTTAGGTCGTCAATTAATTTATTCAACTATATGTTTTTTGTTAATACTGAAAATCATGCGTACGAACGATTACCAAAGATAGCAGTGGTGCCAAAAACAACCATTTTGTCTTTTATGATTTGGTATCATCCCAAAAGTATTTGTTATCCGCCTTTTTTGATCGTGTCAAAAACAACCAACTATACTTTTCACAATACAATGTTACCTGTCATGTAAAAAAAGTTATTATTTTCGATTCAAAAAGCAAAAATCAATACCACCGCCATTAAAACCATCCAGCGCCACTATTTCTTCCACCAAAACTAATGTTACCGCCTCCACCACTTAGTAACACCTTCCACCGCTTCCACCACTTACTTCTTCCTCTACTACCACCACCACCACTAATATCTAATGAAATAATTTTTATCAAAATTATTATTTATTGATGGAGATATGTATTAATATTAATTAAGGGATATTATGATTTAAAATTAATAAATCATTTATCATGAGAAATTAACGAGGCATCAATTAATAAAACACTTATACTAATTAATATTTAAGTTGAACAAACCATAACCATAAATTTGTCTTCTCTCTAGAAAAATCACTTATACTAATTAATAACACTTATACTAATTAATATTTAAGTTGAACAAACAACCACTGTTGATTTATCTTTTCTATCAATTCCAACCAAGGTGGAACAATGGTTAGAGTCCACTCTTATGACACAATAGGTCATGAGTTCGAACCTCCCCGTTATAATTTTTGAAATTCCATATCTTGACTTGAGTATTTATTTTTTATTCATAATATTGTAATGAACACCACGTGTGCGACTTGTAGGGTGTGGTACGGAGAACCATAGCCTTTGATTTATCATTGCCAAGGCAAAGTTAGCTAAACTCTGCTTTATACTATTGATAAGCTAAAAATCTAAAAATCTGAAACCGTTAGGTACCCTAAATATTGATTTAGCCGTCAGGTCTCCAAATATCTGAAAGTTCTTGTTCAACACTGGGTGTTGAATTCGTCATCATCTTTCATTAATCTAAAATCATTCTTACTATTTCTATTTTCTCCAATAATTCCTATGAAACTATTGGAAGAAGAAAATAAAACCCTCATCTTTTTATTGATAATCCCCTCACACAATGATTTCTCCTCTTAAAAACTCATGTCAATAATATGTCAGGTTCTTGAAATGGAGTAGCTTCCTTCTTGGTAAACTCTTTATTTTATAATTTTTAAGTTCGGACTAGATTTGTGCCCATGTTAAGCACCAGGTATATTTTTTATTTTAACATGGTGTGGTGTGCGTGGGGCTTCGTCCCGCCCAGTGATAATGCATATTTTATTTGGTATGCGCGGGGCTTCTCTTCGCCCCGTGGCGATGTATTTTTTATTTGGTGTGTTGGGGAAAATACATTAAATAGGTGGTGAATATGTGCAGATTTTATTTATTTTTTCCTTTTAATTTGGTGTGCGTGGGGCTTCGCCCTGCCCCGTGACAATGTATGTTTGATTTGGTGTCCGCGGGGCTTCGCCCCGGTGGCGATGTATTTTTGATTTGGTGGGGAGGGCCAAATACATTAAATAGGTGGAGAATATGTGTAGTTTCAGTTTACTTTTCCTTTTCATTTCTTAGAAAATATGTGAATTTTTTTCCACTTCATATATTAATTTGGAAAAATGAGTTCTAATATTGTAATTATTTAATTTCCAAATTGAATTTGGATTTCCATAAAATTCCGAACACGGTAAGTTAGGTTTCCTTTTAAGTTTGTAATTTTTAAACCAATCATACGTTATCAAATGTCCACATCTAAATATAGTCATGAATTCTTGAATTCTGTTTCTTTTTTTAATCTTTTTCCTATTCTTTTTCAACCAATCATACGTTGTCAAATGTCCTCACCAAAACGCTCGTTTCACAAAACTCAAAAAAGACTTATTTCGGCCACTAAGAAGCATGATTTTCCTCACCATTCAACGTGGGAGCTTTATTTGTCTACGCCTTTAGGTCTTTAGATTTTTTTTTAGTTTTCATTACGTGTCTATATTGCATGGGAAGTTTTTTTCTGTGTTTGATTTTAGGCTCATAAAATGTTTTCTGTGCAGGGTAAGGGATCCCACTGATAACCCAAGCTTGGTTTAAGTTTAAATCCGACGGTAGCAAGGGAAACTCTTTGATGTGTTTTTGTATTTCTCTTTGTTCGGTCGTCTGAATTTAAGCTCATAAAAAAAAAATTAGCTGGAAAATTGTATAAACTGAACTTTCTACCTCTACACCACCGACCATATTTCCCGGACTGACCCTGTATTTCTTTTCTCCGTACTTATTAATGTTGTTCTTACTAAAATTCACTACAAGAAAATCTGGCTTAAGCAACCAAAATCCTAGCAAGAGCCTAAAATGTTAGTCGCTTTAAGCATTTAAGCAACCAAAGTTGCAACTGCTGGATAGTTTGGCAGCTACTAACCTGTGTCCACTAATACTTAGCGATGATCAGATGTGTTTACTCG
The DNA here is from genome assembly GCA_023529315.1 of Papaver bracteatum. NCBI lineage: Eukaryota > Viridiplantae > Streptophyta > Magnoliopsida > Ranunculales > Papaveraceae > Papaver > Papaver bracteatum. Next base: position 161,430 of record JAJJWX010005000.1, read on the forward strand.
CTAGATCACTTTATCAAGTTAACTATAGCAGCTAAAAAAGTGCTCATCTAGGTATTCACTTTGAGGCACAAACTCGTAGCAACTAAAAAATGAGTAGGTCGGTAAGACCTGTCTCAGCAACTAAGTTTAAGCGGCCACTACAAGAAAACATAGCTTAAGCGACCAAAATCTTAGCAAGACCACAAAATTTTGGTCGCTTGAACAGTCAAGCAGCTAAATTTCCGACTACCCAAAAAAAAAATTGCTTTCACCTAAGATACACTAATACACAGCCACTACCAGAAGTACTTAGAGGAACTAAGGACTGCCGACTAAAAAATCTATGGTCGGTTAAACCTCTATCGGCCACCAAGTTTTACCACCAATTTAAAAGAGAGGTCAAGTTGAGCTCGACTCCAAAATCACAACATAAAATTAACGTTCTTCAATTTCAAGTCATAACTAAAATTGTTTACAAATTATCCATCATCACTTAACTACAATTGTTTGGAATATATATAAACATGAACTTTGTTCACGGAATCAAACAACTAGTTTCATTGTAAATTGTTTAAGGTAGGACCCATATCACATGAGCAATGCTTATTGGCACCATTGGGTGTAATTAATTGAGTACCCATTTGGTTGCACATGGTCCACTAAGCATGCGTGCGAAGGAGAAGATGGTCTCATGGTGGGGCCCATTGAACTTTCATTTTCACGAGCAAAAGAAGAGAAAAGTAAGGTGGTGGCCGACTGGAACCAGACAAGTTCTGATTTGTACCAGTTCACAGCTTTTGAAGGTGACGATTTGGTGTAGTAAGGATCATCGAATGGGATATGTATCCAGCACCAAAAGAAGACACGTTGTTTCACTTGGGCCCCGTTGAAGATTGAACCAATCCTAAAATGTGATGGGTCTGTTAAGTCACTCTGTGCAACACCGTAGCAGCACCTTTTAGTCTCACCAACTGATTTTATACTCGTTTCTTAGATTTTGTGTAGAAGATATGCTTCCAAGCTACGTGGTACGATTTCATTTGACCTCCTATTTTTATTACCTGTGAAGCACATGCAAACGCGGAAGAAATCAAGAAAAATGTGCCCAACACATATATCACGGGGAAATGAAGAAAAAAAGAAAGATAAAAAACGACCACATTAACGAGGGTCTACTCAATAAATACTTTATAGATTTTTATAGATTTGAAAAGAGTTACGAAAAGTAATAATTTTCAGAGAGTTTTACGGAGTTGAAAAAATACTTGTAGAGTTTCGTAGAGTTGGCCCAATTCTTAAGGAGATTTATAGAATCCTGAAAAGTTGTGAAAACTAAAATTTTATAGAATTGTATAACAACTTAACATGAGAAATCTACAAATTTATCTAATCAATTTAAAATTTATATGATCAAAAATAATTCTTGAGAAACGCTAACTGCAAATTAAAATCAGAATTACATACACATTTTAAGGACATATTTATTTTGATATTTTTGTATACATTTACACTTAAATGTATTTATTTATTTATGGTATGGAATCAGATTTTTTACGGGTTAAATTTTTGATTAGCATACCCGTACCACCAAGGAGGGAGGAATTGATTCTAGTCTAAATGGTTAGTAGTTACTGTAGGTTAGTACACTAGGCACTAGCTATAAAATAACGATCATGGTAATTTGGTAGTAATGAGTTAATCACAATGTGTAGAACGTGAGAGTAGAAACAAATTTTATGGTATATAAATTTCTGACATAAATTAAAAAAAAAAATATACTACCAAAAAAATAGTAAAAGGTAATAAATTAAGCTTTAAATATTTTAGAAGTCTTCCAAAATCTTTTATACTTTTTTCACCAAGGCAAATATACACATAAAAGTCATTCAAAGTCTTAAAAATTGGTTGCAATGTCTTTAAATTTTCTAGTTTATAACGAGTAACACAAACTTTGAAATAGATTTTACAAGTATATAACGAGTAACATATACTTACAAGGAGTTTTCTAAAGTATACCAGTAACACAATACTTTGGAAATCCATCAAAGTCTTTGGAAATCACAAAAAGTATTTATTGAGTAAACCCCTGTAAGTAAAATTGAATAACGTCGATGGAAATTGAATGATGTAAATGACGGGTAAAATTGAATAACGTCGATGGAAATTTAATGATGCGATCGAAATTCATTTTGAATCGATAGGAAACCATATAAACCCATGAAATCCATCTAATATTTTATATGTCAGCTCAGCGGAATGAGACTTGAGGCATATCTCTAGTAATCTGGTAAGATGAGTATGCATACCAGATCGCTAAATATTCACTGGAGAACCATAACATTTGATACTTTACATCCACAAGTCAGCGGAATGATACCTGAGGTCTATCTTTAGTAATCCTGTAAGCTGAATTCCATACTGGGTACATAAATCCACTAAGGAACCTTAAAATATGATATTTTTATCTCAAGTTTATCAATGAGAACCTGAGGTCTATTTCTAGGACCAAAATGATTATCCATGTATGATGTGATCTACATCCTTTCCTGAATGTCGTCGGGGTTTGGTCTTTGTTTTTTGTAGACATTCTTCTGATTAGTGTCTAGTGATGAGAACAATTGTCCGATTCATTTTTCATTATGTTGGTTTATTCCCATTCTACCGACTCATTTTCATTATATATACTCTTTGAATAGGTGTTTATACTGATAAAAATACTTTGATTCTTAATCATCGCAGTTTTTCGAACTTTTAAACCATTAAATTTGGTGTTTTATTTATTTTTTTAATAATAAAACACGGGAGAACCCTGAAATTACATGACGGAACTAAACTAGAAAATACAACACTAAGTGATTTTAAAACAGAATCCCGTAACCAAAATAATAAAATTAGAATTCAAGAATATTGAGTGGGCCATCGAACCGTAGCACCCACAACTCTATATGGGACAGCCAATCGTGTACAAAACATCCGTAATTTGGTTTTATATACAGGTAAGATTAAGAGATAAAGAGCGAAGTCGATGGAAATTCATTTTGAATCGATAGGAAACCAAATAAACCCATGAAATCCATATAAAATATAGTGAGGTCGGGCTCTATTGGATAACATTGAAAGATTAATGGTGAAATTTCCTAAGGTCAATGGACTATTGGTTGAAATGATATGTAACAGGACAAACCGATGGAATTCAGGAAAAATTGAAGGGGGTCGATATACATTAGATAAAATTGATGGATAACATATGAAATCAACAATATTAATCATATATAATTTTCCTATGTGGTAACTTCCGGTAAAATTGAGTTCGGGACTTCCTGACAATACGAATACCCGGTATGCATACCCTTATGATATGAATTCGCGAACTTCTAGGAGCACGTACGACATTGAACAAATGATAATTATCTAGATATCAATATTCACCAAAGGAATCTTACCTGTAAATGGATAGATTATTCGTTCTTACCAAGTTTCCGACTTCTAGTAGTCCACATTTCAAGTTAGAACCCTCCAAGAGCTTCATGATTCATAGTTTGTATGTCGTTATACCATATTTGAAGTTTGAATCTCCTCTGAGCTTCATATGTATCGATTTCGATGATGTATCATGCTACAATTGAAGTCAGAACCCTCCCAGAGCTTCTTGGTTCATATTTTGTATGCCTTTATACCATATTTGAAGTTCTAACCGACATTGAGCATCATATTTATCGATTTTGATGATGTATTTGATCCTGGTATGCATACAATATGAAAACATAGGTTTGTTTGAGGTTTCGTAGAATATTCCGAAGTAATCTTACCTGTAAATGGATAGATTCTTCGTTCTTACCAAGTTTATGACTTAGAGTAGTCAATTCACGGTCAGGTTTCGATTTAGGAGCCTGGTATGCATACATTTATGCATAAATAGGGTTTGTTTAAGGTTTCGTAGAATATCTAGAAGAAATCTTACTTGTAAATGGATGAATTAATTCGTCGTTCTTACCAAGTTTCTAACTTATAGTAGTCAACTCGCGGCCAGGTTTCGATCTCTGAGCCTGGTATGCATACAATAATCATAAATAGTTTTTTTTTAAAGGTTTAGTAGAATATTTCGAAGGAATCTTACCTGTAAATGGATGGTTTCTTCGTTCTTACCAAGTTTCTGACTTATAGTAGTCAACTCGCGGCTAGGTTTCGATCTCTGAGCCTGGTATGCATACAATATGCAAACATAGGTTTGTTTGAGGTTTCGTAGAATATTCCGAAGGAATCATACTTGTAAATGGATAGATTCGTCGTTCTTACCAAGTTTCTGACTTAAAGTAGTCAACTCACGGCCAGGTTTCGATCTCGGAGCATGGTATGCATAGAATATTCAGAAATAAGATTTGTTTAATGTTTCGTAGAATATACCGAAGGAATCTTACCTGTAAATGGATGGATTCGTCTTTTTTACCAAGTTTACGAATTCTAGTACTCCACTCATAGTCAGGATTCGATCTGAGAGACAGGTTATGCATACAATATGCCAGAATAGGGTTTGTTTAAGGTTTCAGAGAATGGTCTAAAGGAATCTTACCTGTAAATGGATGGATTATTCGTTCTTACCAAGTTTTCGACTTATAGTAGTCCACTCACTGCAAGGTTTAGATCTCGGAGCCAGTGTATGCATATAATACGCCAGAATATGGTTTGTTAGGTTTCAGATAATATTCCAAAGGAATCTTACCTGTAAATGGATGGATTCATCGTTCTTACCAAGTTTCCGACTTATAGTAGTCCACTCCTCGCCAGAACCCTCCCAGAGCTTTATGATTCATAGTTTGTTTGTCGGTATACCATATTTGAAGTTCGAATCGCCTATGAGCTTCATATGTATCGATTTCGATGATTTATCATGCTACAATTGAAGTCAGAACCTTCACGGAGCTTCTTGGTTCATATTTTGTATGCCTTTATACCATATTTGAAGTTCTAACCGATATTGAGCATCATATATATATATCGATTTTGATGATGTATCTTGCTAAGTTTGAAGTTAGAACTCACACAGAGCTTCATGATTCGTAGTTTTATGCTTCTTGAGTCTACGAGTATGAACTAAAGCAACTTCATGACCTGTATAACTAGTCGAAATTACTTCCTGACCTATGTGACTGGTTGAAATTCAAACCGGAAGCACAAAGATAAATCACAAAAGCACAAAGAGAAAGCACAAAAAACACACCAATTATCAAATTCATTTCTTATTTTTCATCTTCATTCTTATAAAAAAATTTGGATATTTTTATATCAGAATGTCGATAATTATTACATAAATTTATTAATATTTTTTGTGGATTTTTTTCGTGTGGAAGGTTGATAATAGAACCGAATTTAGTATAGCAAAGAAGCACAATTTAGTAAAGAAACACAAACTTTTCACATATTGGCGTTGATCCGCATGACTTTCCCTAATAAAATCTTTACCGTTCAAAGGCATCCAAGAATATCTGCAATCCGTATGATATCCTAATCTACGGTCCATAGTTACTTTGACTATATCCCCTAGCAGCCGAAACCCCATTCATCTGAGATTTGGTCTTCCTTCGCTGAAATTGCAATTGATTTCTCCGCCTTCTTCTTACACTTACAGATCGCTGAAATTGCAATTACCAATATGAGAAACTGGTGAGGAGATGCGGAAATTCAAAGATGAAATTGGTTGCAATGAAACAAGCCGTTGCTGCTAATGGAAGAATCAAGAGATGGAGTCTGTTTGAATTCTTATTACATAAGATTTTGTGTCACAGATTTGGATTTGGTCGTTGTCGAAGAAATCGGAGAAGAAACCTGAGTTTAATATTGATTTGAGAAGGTTGCTGGTGGATTCAAAGAATAGGGTGTAGTTATTCGACAATCTTTTCCAATTCTCACACCTTCTTTACCCTAGACCATTTCAAGGTTAAAAATCAGCGAGAGGGGGAGTTCCTTGAAAACCCTTGGTTTCTTCTTCTTCTTCTTCTTCTTCGTAAATCTGAAACAAATTCCCGCTGCGAAAGAGAGATCAACCTAATTAGTAAGTAGAGAATTTGGGGTTCAAATCAAAGCTTCCACAAAATAAGTATTTGGGATTCAACAGTTAAAGGTATTTGATTTTCTAATTCTATCTGTATTGTTTTCAAATTTTTGATTTGGGATTAACAATTCAAAGAAATGGAAACCCATCTTCTTTATGAGAAGATTAAGCTCCTATAATGAATGTGATTTTTGGGGGTTTTTCTTTTAAAGCTAAACCTTTTATTTGTGTTAGTATTTCAACAGCATCGATGTCATATTTGGTTGGGATTCAAATCAAAGCTTCCAGCATAAGGTATCTTCTAATTCTATGTGTATTATTTTCAATTTCTGTTTTGACATTAGCAATTCTCTGATTAATTGAGTTAAGGTTTGTTCCAATTTTAAAGAAATGAAAACCCATGTTGTTTATTAGATGAATAAGCTGTGATTTTGGGGGTTTTTCTTACTGTGAGTTTTTGCTCATGGATGTTACAACAAATCAACCCTAGAAATTTTCCTTAGTTTTGTTTGTACTTCAACAGCACGAAGATATATAAATTCTCAATTTTCATTGTCAACCCCTTCATTTCCATTTCTTATTTTTGTACAGAGGTGGCCATTGCAGACTGTTTTGTAAGCAACCTACCTAAATTCTATAATTTGAACGAGTTGACGGTGCTTCATGGTGCAACCCTAGGTAAACAAATATTTGCAATGCTCAAAGCAGCACCTAGTCTGGAATGCCTTATATTATCTGAGGCAAGTGTGCATAACTTTTGAATCCGAATATTTGTCCTAAATGTTTACATTTCCTAAGTGTGCATAACTTTTGAATCCGAATATTTTTCCTAAATGTTTACATTTGTTAACCTTGGATAAACCACGTAGCAAACTGACCTACACATGGAAGCAGCGAGCATGCCATTTCTTTGTTGTAAAGAGCTTATGAGTGCGGATTATCAACAAAGATGTCACTGAACCACAAAGAGTTCTAGATTAGCTATGGAGGATAACCTATATGATCACTATTTTGTCTAGCAATAGCGCTTCCAACGAAATTCAAAGAACTTTGATGGGTGAAGGTTGAAGTAGTTGTATCAATGGTGCTCCTTATCATTAAAAAAGAGTTTGTTGCCCATTTGAATTTGCTTGAGTTAGTGAGCTCCTGAAGGTGTTCAGGGATAAGATTCATGTTTATGAACATTACGCATATGTTTTGCTAATAAACTTTGATGGTTCAATATATGCATATGCATATGCGGTAAGCACTTTGGAATTTTTCAATTCCCTTTCGGTTCAACTCTTATATGTCCCATGAACTTGTTTTCCCATCAAAGTCTTATGATTTCCTCTTCCTTTTCGTTTGTGTTGTATAGGTGTGTTATGACTAGGGCAAGGGTGCAGAAAATCACAATCCAGCTACTGCAAAGTCGACCATTTTCCTCCCACCTTACAAGTATTTTTTTTTTCTCTCTTTATTTCTTAGTGGTGATTATTGAAAGTGCGGAAGATTATCGAGAGATAGCTTGCTTAGGCCTTTATTTCCCTTTCTTTTGATGCTAATTCATAATTTTTCTCTTTATTTCTTAGTGGTGATTATTGAAAGTGCGGAAGATTATCTAGAGACAGCTTGCATAGGCCTTTATTTCAAAAAAAACTATGATTGAAGGAATCCGAGGTTCAAAAAAGGGAAGCCACGAGTTGGGATTGTTTTTCATTTTTTTTATTTTTGGTAGAAAGTGTAGCTACTTTTGCTTAGTACATGTGGATGGTAGATTGATAGGGGGTCGCGCTAAATCATGGAAATTTTAAACCAACTTCATTTTATTCGCATGGTCACCAAAAGCTGTTGGGAAGCAAAATAGGGGCTATTTTTCACATCATTTCTTGTTATACTCTAGGATTATTTTGGTCTCATCAATTTTGTCGGCACAAAATAGGGGCATAATTATCCATTCAAAAATTCCAGCTTCACTTTGAGCATAGTTTGCTTTATATATAGAAGAAATAGATAGATAGATTTTAATTTACTTTTCCAGAGATTGTTTTTCATTTTTTTTTATTTTTTGTAAAAAAAAATGAGATTGTAAAATTTTTGAATAATAAATGATGCTGTAAATTGAATTTTGTGATAATAAATTAGAATTAATTTTGCATTTAATTTTTCTCATATTTGTGTCATGTATTATTATTATTATTTTTTGTTCATCCGAGTCAAAATCTGAAAGATAGTCAAAATCTGAACGATAACCATTTATCCAATCAGAACATCGCTGTCGATTAAAAAATAGCACTAATCTCAAAGTGTTCAAAGTCTACCGATTAAAAACACATACCCCAAAAACATATGTAGCTTGGAAGCGATTGGTTGGTTTATCTATCAAGCGATCAGCGTTTCACTCGCTCTATTATGGTTGGTCTATCTATCAGGCGATCATCGTTTCACTCGCTCTATTATGGTTGGTTTATCTATCAACCGATCGGCGTTTTACTCGCTCTATTATGGTTGGTCTATCTATGAAGCGATTGTTATTTTGCTTGCTCCAATGAGGTCGGTCTATCTCTAAAGCGATCATTATTTTGCTTGCTCTAAGAAGGTCGGTCTAGCTATGAAGCAATTAAGAAATTAGACGCTACATGATACCGGTAACAAATTTAAGACCCTTTCGGCTGAATAGTGGTCGGCAGGATACTGAACCAATACAGTTCCGGCGGGATTGGGGCAAAAAACCTCCTCCCGATGCCTAAAATCTTACACGACCAGCATCTTGGAGAAAACATACCTCGCCGGCGGAATCAAAATTCAAATTTTTGGCAAGTACAATTTCATTGATTGACTTGTACTTGGGCACTATAACAGTCAAATTTGGGCATAATCATATAAATACACTACTTCTCTCTACAAAATAACACACAACTATTTGCATATACTCTCCAAAGCTCATATCATCATCCACTCCATCAAGCTCACTTAATAGATCTCTACAAACAACAATGGCATCGTTTGATTCAAATGAATATTTGGAAATCACCAAAGCTTGGTACGGGGAAGATCGACTTAGACGTCAATCCTCCGAAAGGGAGGATTCCAAAATATTTTGGGCTAGGGTACACAACAAATTTTGCGGCGAGTTTGGGAATCCTAATGCAAGAAGTATTCAACAAGTCCAAGATAGGCACCTAGTAATAGAAAATGCGATACTCTCTTTTTTATCTCTCCAACCTCGGATTTTTAACACTCGCCCCTTCACCTTGTCCATTGCACAATTTATAAGTAATTTTTTGGTTTTTTTTTACGTACCCCATGTTGTGTTATCTTCCAACAAAACATCACTAACAAATGTAAGCTTGTTTTTATAGCACGAAGTCGTGAAAGTGCGCTACTTGGAAGTAAAGGGGGAAGCATTCGCATTCGATGCAAGCTATCACTTCTTGGCCGATAGCATCCCGGTGGATAACCCGGACTACTTGGATACGGTATCGTCTTCGTCGGAGGAAGATTGATGGTTTTACAAGTTTTAGTGTAGGTTTTGTGGGTATACCTCTATGTAAGCCCTCACGAGACTATAACTCTCCCACTAGGGTCTCCTAGTGGTTCAAAGGCTTGATGCACATGCTAAGTGCATTCGTTTTTATGTTTCAATCAATGTAGTGACCAAAATTGCATGAATAAATTGAATTACATCTTCCATATTTTCTGTTTTCTGTTTGGTATAAGTACAAGTCGGCAAGGTTATAAATCCCTAACATGCCAGCTACATGTCAGCCGGCAGTGATAAAAACTATTTTTTTGCTGACGTTATAACTGCCGGCATTGTAGGAAAATTTACCATGCCGAACGTAAAATTTTGTTCCAAGATACTCGGCGTGTTCTTCAACCAATACAATGCCGGCGGACCGATGTCGGAAGCTTATTCAAAGTGGTCCCTTCCGGTGCAACTTTGCCGGCATTTTATTCAAACTATAACCTTGCCGGCCTTGTGTATTTTCAAAATCTAATTTTTGTTGATCTAAATCGAAATCATAAGTGGGATGAAAGGTTTAATTTAGTGAATTCATAATTTCAAAATTTTAATATAAACTCAATTAATTAACCTAATCAGAATTTTAGTGTTAATTAACCAATGGCATATTAGCCATTTAGAAAATACAAGGTTAAGGGGTGGCTTGGTTTTACTTCATAATGACCTTATTTTGTCTTATTGGGTATACTCCAATTAATCTGAATATACCCCAATCAAGCCAGGTTAAATAAGGGAATATTAAAATTCGGAAATGTTTACAAGAGGTTGTACCTTTGAATGTTTACCAGGGTTGTGTTCAAAGGCGCAGCCAGAACTTTACTAAGAAAAAAGTTTATTTGGACCTGCGGCAAGAAAGCAAAAATGGACTTAATTTGAAAGTCCAAATTCTAAACCATTCTGCTTCTTATTGTGGTTGATGATGATGCTATTGGACCCCACCACTTGCTTCTGCTATGATTTTGTTGTTGCCTTTGGTGGTAAAAGCACTGTTGTTGTTGTTTGAATTTAGGGGTAGGATTTTCTTTTTCTCTACACATACGAGGAGGGAGGGAGACACAGTTTGGAGGCATTAGCAGAAAGAAAACTAACGACTGTAACGTATTCACTAAATGATGTGCAAGATAACATTTAACGTACTAAATGATGTGCAAGATAACATTTTTAAGCTGCCATATAGTATTGCTTTACAATCAATGCGGAATACAATTCACTGACCTTAAACGATCTAATGAAACTGTACGAGAACCAAGAATTACTTGCCCACTCAAAAGGATTTCAGTTCAACCACAGTTACGAGACGAGGTAGTCAATATGTGTGTTGAGATAGCTATACCGAGATATCGTTGTAGGCCCACAAGCATCAGGGTTAGAGGCGTGGATTGGAGCATCCCCGTATGCAGAACAAATGAGAGGAAAGAAAACGATCCACAGAAATGTGTTAACACCAGTCTGCGTATACAAAGAATCCCTCTGCAAGACATTTTGGCCAACAAATCTACAAATTGAAACACTTTCCACCATCAAAACATGAACATCTGTTGTATTAATCCGATTTAACCGATACTAGACGAATACGAGATAATGAGACATTGAGGATCTTCTGCAAACACTACGAGCCTGCGATACCTTAATGATATATATATATATTTAATTGAGTAAAGGTATCCATTACCCTAAACATATTCTCAACCGTTAGATCACCAGCTCTTTCTTATATATATATATAAGCTAAAAATCTGAAACCGTTAGGTACCCTAAATATTGATTTAGCCGTCAGGTCTCCAAATATATGAAAGTTCTTGTTCAACACTGGGTGTTGAATTCGTCATCATCTTTCATTAATCTAAAATCATTCTTACTATTTCTATTTTCTCCAATAATTCCTATGAAACTATTGGAAGAAGAAGTGAAACCCTCATCTTTTTATTGATAATCCCCTCACACAATGATTTCTCCTCTTAAAAACTCATGTCAATAATATGTCAGGTTCTTGAAATGGAGTAGCTTCCTTCTTGGTAAACTCTTTATTTTCTAATTTTTAAGTTCGAACTAGATTTGTGCCCATGTTAAGCACCAGGTATATTTTTTCTTTTAACATGGTGTGGTGTGCGTGGGGCTTCGTCCCGCCCAGTGACAATGCATATTTTATTTGGTATGCACGGGCTTCGCTTCGCCCCGTGGCGATGTATTTTTTATTTGGTGTGTTGGGACAAATACATTAAATAGGTGGTGAATATGTGCATATTTTATTTATTTTTTCCTTTTAATTTGGTGTGCGTGGGGCTTCGCCCTGCCCCGTGACAATGTATGTTTGATTTGGTGTCCGTGGGGCTTCGCCCCGGTGACGATGTATTTTTGATTTGGTGGGGAGGGCCAAATACATTAAATAGGTGGAGAATATGTGTAGTTTCAGTTTACTTTTCCTTTTCATTTCTTAGAAAATATGTGAATTTTTTTCCACTTCATATATTAATTTGGAAAAAAGAGTTCTAATATTGTAATTATTCAATTTCCAAATTGAATTTGGATTTCCATAAAATTCCGAACACGGTAAGTTAGGTTTCCTTTTAAGTTTGTAATTTTTAAACCAATCATACGTTATCAAATGTCCACATCTAAATATAGTCATGAATTCTTGAATTCAGTTTCTTTTTTTAATCTTTTTCCTATTCTTTTTCAAACAATCATACGTTGTCAAGTGTCCTCACCAAAACGCTCGTTTCACAAAACTCAAAAAAGACTTATTTCGGCCACTAAGAAGCATGATTTTCCTCACCATTCAACGTGGGAGCTTTATTTGTCTACGCCTTTATGTCTTTAGATTTTTTTTTAGTTTTCATTACGTGTCTATATTGCATGGGAAGTTTTTTTCTGTGTTTGATTTTAGGCTCATAAAATGTTTTCTGTGCAGGGTAAGGGATCCCACTGATAACCCAAGCTTGGTTTAAGTTTAAATCCGACGGTAGCAAGGGAAACTCTTTGATGTGTTTTTGTATTTCTCTTTGTTCGGTCGTCTGAATTTAAGCTCATAAAAAATTTATTTTGCTGGAAAATTGTATAAACTGAACTTTCTACCTCTACACCACCGACCACATTTCCCGGACTGACCCTGTATTTCTTTTCTCCGTACTTATTAATGTAGTTCTTACTAAAATTTATCTTGTGGTTGAGTTGGACATTAAGCGATTACAAACTTGGGTGGAGTTGGATGTGAAGAACAAATTCCATATAATCAATACAATGCTAAACTGCAACAACTCGCGCTAACAGTACTAAAAGAAAGAGTCTTAATAGGTTCTTGAAAAGTGTAATACATTCCTACAAAGTGAAACAAATATATTAGAAACTGAGCAATTTTGGATCATGCCTTTGTTGAATCTAACTGAGCATATGTTTCCTCCCATTACATGTATGAAAAACAAGCTAATCATCTTTCATAATTACAAATACTACCGAAAACAGTATGAAGCAATTTAGATTTCTAAGTTTAAAATGCACTACTAAACACAAAATCTCATTTTACATGCAAAGAAATATGTAAAGAAATAATCCTTGAAGCTAAAGCGATAATGATGGTGTATTTAGGAAAATTTCTCTCCATATCTTCCTCTAAAATACATAACATGGAGACTAACATGCCTTCAAAATAAGACCATAAGTACGAGGACAGCGAGATATTCAAAGCATTAAAGTTAACAATCGAAAACTTAAATGAAGATATCAGAAATTGCAGCTCAAAACTCATCACTGGCCATTATCCATAAAGCATCAACTTCATTATAGTATCTTTGACTGAATGTAGAATCCGCTCCCCCAGAGGGGTTATCATGCCATGTGCATATGCCAGGAGTCCAATTAATTCTATCATTCCCATCATCTGTCAACAAACCAGCTTGAAACTTGTAGGTATGAAATATCGCCTCGCGATGTTTTAGAAAGAAGTGAAGGCGACAAATAGAAAGTTACCCAACAACAAGACAACGACAGACCTTAACAATAAGAGACATACGATAGACAAGGAATCCGATAAAAGCACCAGATATCATAGCGATAATCTATCGGATTGAACAACGGAAAACCAGCTCCCTTGTCTTCCAGTGAAGAAATGTAACTTTTTCTTGTTTTTTCAAGGGCACTGGGCAGCAGCTGATGATCACGACGACTTGAAGAGGATTAGGTAATATACGTAGGTACACAAAATTCAAAAGCTAACTGCATTTCACGTTCTCTTGGCAAGGATAGCTGGATAGGATCATTATTAATTGGTCGACATGCATTGCTTAAAGCCACTATGTTGGCACGGCACATTCCAATAGTAGGACTATCCGAAAGAACACCCAGAGCCTAAGGTTAAAGCATTCATTAGTTAAAGAAGAAAATCATTGAAACAGTGATAGACGAGAAAGTTGACCTTTAAAGTTACAAATTATAAAATTTGGTGATTTATCATCATTTTGCTATAAAAAAATAACTATACAAGCTGCATGCAGTTGATAAAAAACGTGAGTACATAATCATATTGCAAGCACAAGTGCACAACCAAGATTTGATAAATCTCCCATATGGAGATCACAATCACTAAGCAAGCCAAGATTTGAAACTTTTATTAAAAGCGTAACTCAAAACAGTCAACCTCCTTTAAGTTTAAGTCAGTTCAATTTTAAGGTTGTAATAACAAAAAGTGCTAATAAGGCGGTAACTGCTAGGTTAGGACTCCAGTGAAAAGTCAATGCAGGTGCAATTTGTGGTGAAATATCTAACATTATCTTTTGATTCATCCAACAACATAGAATTCCATCATGCCTTCCTCCTATATGAACATCCAACCATTCACATGTTTGTACAATGATGCTCCCACTCTTAGCTATCTTTACAATGTTGGATCCAAGACTCGAATTGCTAACTTTGTGGTAGGTATCCTTAATCAAATGAGCATTTTCTTATTCTCTGAGGCTACACTGGCATGATGAATTTCTTATGTTTGTATTACGAATCACTGGATTATGCATTGGTGTTTTGATGGCGGAAGGAGTTTCTATTTCGTAGATCATTTCCTTTCCTCCCATTTTTAAAAGAAGTAATAACATTCATTTTCTTACGGGACGCCTCCGAGAAAACGAATGTTATTACTCCGTACCATGCGAGAAAATTCAATAAAGCACCAGCTAATGGGTAAGAAATTAAATCGGTGTCACCAAATGTTCCTTAGAATTAAACCATTGGAAGTCGATCAGAAATGGTTGATCATCGACCTGACTTCGTGAAAAACCCGACTGGACCCTTCAAAAATTAGCTTATATAACACATACACTCAACTCCTGCTCAACATGGTCTTGTACCATAGTTACTGAAGTGTCCTCAAATTTACTAGAGGATAGGGAGAGCAGACTTTCTTTATACAGCTTCATTACTGCCTTAGCTAGCTTCAAGGATTATTTCTGTACATGTTTTCTACATGGAATAATTTATCATTTCATGTGTCGAAATAATTTTATTTTATGTATTTAGGAAAGTGTTGATTTGTATTAGCATTTTTAAGAGATTAAGATCCACATGGAATTAATAACTATATTTTCTAAATATTCCTCGTTTTAAAAAATAATAATATTTTTGATTTTTTATATTTTTATATTTAAGCTAAAAAGTGAAAATATTTTCTATTTTTAGTGTTTTTGCTTATACGGAGGCAATATTATTATTTTCTTAATTATATGTAATCAATGGATTTGCCGATATTCTCATTTTTCTGCCAAAAATAAGATTTCCATTTCCTTACAAATGCTAATGTATGTCGTCATCTTGCAATAAAGAAAATTAATTCATTTTTCATTTTTAAAGCTCTCACGAGATATTTTTAATTTATTACAAGGATACATTTATAAACCTATAAATTAGCCATCGGAAGAGCAGTCCTCTCATCAAAGATTCAAGAGCAACAAAGTGCGCGGAGAGATGGAAGCGAAGAATATGAAGATGTTTTTCGTGGTAGCGATGCTAATACTGGGAATATTCGTAGGAATGAGTGTTGCGGATCAATATACTCGTTGTTATGTAGACTGCCTGTCATATTGTATAGATGGGCCAGTTCCAAGTGTTTGTGCTGATGATTGTAAGAGAGAATGTCATATTCCTAATCAAGTTTTTGACCACAATAAAGTTACAGCTCGCAAGCTTGGTTGTGGGACCATGAATTGTATCAACAAAAGCACTCCTCAAGATCTTAGTGGATAAGAAGTAAAAGGTTGTTACAATTTTCATTGTGGTAAAGAATGCACAAAGTAAGAAATTAAATTATATGGGACTTTCTTATTTCATTAATGAATTGAATAAGTTGCATAATTATTAATTACCTTTGCAGTTCAATTGTTACTTGTTTGGTTTTTCCTTCTTTTTTTTTTTAATTTTTCTGATTTTTTTTTTTGGGTGAGATGATTTTAAATTCAATGTTGAAATATCAAATTTCGAAATATAAAGCTGGTAGCAAACTGATCAATATTCTAAACAAAATTTTAAATTTTGAGCCTTTCAAAAACAATTTCATTCATCTCATGAATCAAGTAGAAGATCGGGCAAATCCGTCGTAACATTGTAAAACATAACTATCAGAAAAGATGTACCATAACTATCACGAAAGAAACTAACCGGTGGAAGGGATCGCAAGTCAAGAAGCGTATGGAAGTCAATTAGGGAGACTATCAACTACAATACAAGATCGATCAATAAGGTACACGGAGCCCATAATATAAACCTTACAATTGTTACCCCAAATTGTAATGGCCTTCATCATGTGTACCACATTCTCGTCATATAATTCCTTCGGGGAAAAAAATCATGAAAATATAAAAATCTAATCATCATATCTGATTATATTTCGATCTTTATACGGAAAATAATATGAAGATTTATTCAAGTGAAATTAATTACTCATCACTCACAACAGAGATGGTCGGTTGTTTAAATTCTCTATGCAGTAGAAAAATTAAAGGATCCTTATTTTTCTAATTTTTGATCGGGAGAAATTAAAATAAATAAATGTTGATATAGAGAGGAAAAATTAAAGTTGCCAGAAAAATAAATAAATAAAATTGATATTAAGCAATGTGTAACTTTTTTTTTTTTTGAAGGTAAGCGTTAATTTTTTAGATTGTATTCTCAATCTATTAATTAATAAATTACAAAGTTAAAAATTACATACTAGGCAAGCGAGCGACAAGCTGTGCCGCTAGCCCTTTTTGAATAGCAAAACCTATCATATTAAAAATAAAATCTCGTGAGCCAGGGGTCATTACATTGCTGCGCATGACTTTTTGGACCCTCTTGAGTAGTCCAACTGCTTCTGGAGCCAAATAGCCAAAAGTATCAAAAGCAAAGGGGACGAAAGCATGCCCATTGTCAACACATGCTTTCTCATGCTTCGATATCTTACCTGAGGCAGCCTTTAGCGCTGCTCGCCCGACTGTAAAGGTGCCATGTCCAATTCCTACCAAAGGAGATACCCGGTGAGGTCAACACATGTGTGTTTCCCATTAGCCCATCCAAAAATAAGAACATCAGCTGGTCTTAGTGTCGATCTCCCTTCAAGTGGGTCTGTCAGGAAATGCACAGGTGCTTCTTTCTTTGCCGAAATGCCAGACCTCCACAAGTACATCATACAAAATATCCCTCACATGATCATGTCTATATTTATAACCAGGGTCTACTTTACAATGAACTGCATGTTCACCATATGAATCCAAGCAACCTGTGATGCAAGCAGGGCAGCGAGAGTCAGAGGGATAAAGCGGGATCATTAACCTGTATTTGAGGATAGACCGGTACTCCAAAGGAGACATCTTCTGCCCTAGCCCCTCAATCGGAATAGACAGAAGAAAATCTTGGGCATGTGCTGCTTGCAAACAACCAAAAACCGCTTTCTGTCTCTCCGTTAGCATGTAAACTCTATCAATGTCCTTAACCACTTTACCAAAAAGAGCACTCGCCAGGATGCTTTGTGCTTTAGGGGGGGCGTTGTCTTTATTGGTGAAGTTGTTAAGATCAAAATCAGGAAGAGTCACTTGTAACGTTTCCAAAGCCTTATTAAAATTATCATCCATACCGTCCACACCACTACTCCTCAATATGTGATCCTGTAATCCCCAAGATTGCACACGTGAAGCCACAAAAACATACTCAGATGCCTCCCTAGCAGTATAAAGTCCAAGACCTCCATATCTGATAGGTAGAGTAGATAGTCTCCACTGAAGCTCTCCAAAGAACGGTCCCCCGCACACCACGATGCCTTCCACCACTTCTCGCAAGCCTCTATCAAATATATCTACCGCCTCCATAATATAGTCTGGGTGACAAATACGAAGGCCAAAAAGAAGCTTGGAGATACCCATACACGTTCGTAAAAGCAGCAATTCACTTTGAGGATCATGGAGCTTGGATAAAATCTGCATCAAATCCACTGCTTTTTCAGCCCTCTTAATGGCAAGGCCCTTCACAAAACCATCGTCGAGGCTAACTGCACCACCTAATAGTTTGACTCCCTTATCTGGTCTTGAGATTTCGACAGGAAACATCCCATCACTTATCCTTCGTCCATCACAAGAGGGCCAAAATATTTCAGTTTTCTTAATATTCAGTATAAGCCCCAGCGCAGGCCCTTCTGTTTTGATAATAGTGAGTGCTTTTTCCACTTCTTCGGTGTCGCCAATAACAGTGCCATCATCAAGATACCAGGCATGTAGGGATAATATGCAGTGCTCATTTATCTTAGCTATAAGCTGATGAAGTACCAGAGCAAATAACAAAGGCCCTAAAGGGTCACCTTGTTGTACTCCTGTGGATGAGTAGATAAAGGAGTCCCCCACATAGAGCCGTGCAGGTTGACCATACAAGTATTCTACCCAAGGCGATATAGATGGACAAAGCTTACGTACCTCAGAAAGCATAGCCGTTCGGTCAACTAGGTTAAAAGCATTGGTAAAGTCAACCATTAGCATAGAGAGGCTAGCGTCTACATGATGTTTACTGACAAACCTATTCACAGCATGTAGGATTGCCTCAGCACCACCGAAACACCTACACCAAAATGGAAATCCTGTAGATACGATGCCATGTCCTTACCAACCCCTTTCATCGCCGCTTTGGACACCAGTCGACGCCAAATTGTCCCAACAGCAATGGGACGAATGCTCTTATCCGGTTTAAGGAGGGGTGTTAGGGGAGCCGATGCAATGAACTCCGCTAGGTTAAGAGGGCATCTCCCTCCAAGCCAAAGATTAACAACCCTAGTTATGGCCGTGACCATATCAGCAGCCACAGTTGAGCCTTCCCCACAGAAAGCATCCAACAAATGTTGTGCCCGAAGGCCATCCCTTCCACACGAAGTTCCCTTAGGGAAAGATTTAATACAACTAAGAATGGTACCTTCTTCGGACACTAGCGGTGTCTCCTGCAACGTACAGGTTGGTTTCCTTGGAGGCGGCATCGTCGGATGCTTATCCTCAAGTGCTTTCCTTGTGTTCTCGTTGTATGGCGCCACCCCGGACGAACTGATGGCTTTAACATCCGCTGTGAAGTGCCCATCCGCCACCTTGCGCAAACAAGTAGAGATATTGGTACCGAGCCTGTTGTCTTTCCCCGTGTCATCATCTTTGTTGTCTTTCTCTGTGTAATCATCTCTAACACTAACTGTTACCGGCAGCTTTAAAATCTCACGAACAAGATTTATAGTCCCACTAGGTTCACCCCAAAGTGCTAGCGCTCTAAGAATTTGTGTCTGTTGTGTCGCCTTGCGATTACCAGACCTGCATTCAGCTCTACCCTTAGGTCGGAACACTCTCAAAGTGCATCGAGGGAGCAGCAAAAGCCTGACCCAATGTTTAACAGCTTTAGGTTCAGCCGCGACTTTCTGTAGTGCCGCTTTCAGGGCATGAGAAAAAGCTAACCTGCAACCTCTTGGAATGCTCTTAACCGTACATACCGGGGCTCTAAAGACTGCATCCACAATTGCTTCATTCAATTCGAAGTCGATGTCAAGCTGCACTAAATCCTCCTGTAGACGAGGCTTAGGCACTCCAAAAATTATTTCAGCTACTTCACCAGAACTCGCACATATCTCAGGCTTAATATCAGTGCTCCCTTCATGCTTGCACGCTCTGCTCCAAGCCTGAATACTCATACATTCGAAGCACAACCATTGTCTTAAAGTTCTCAGAGTTTCCTCTAAACTCATGAAGACATCAACATCAGTTCTTATGGCCTGTTGGAGTGCAGTCTTCTTTTCTTTATTGCAGAGGTGTTGTCTCTTCAGGTGGGGAATCAAACATGAAAAACCTTTACTCCCAGTCCCCCCATCCGGACAACCATGAAAATCTCTAAACGGACATCTGATGATTCCTTTACTTGCAACTGTCATTGAAGCATAATGACAAACAGTTTGAGTGCTTAAATAAATTATCCACTCTTTGGTTCAGAAACACACAGAGTAGCACCCGATTACAAGCAGTTTTCTAGGTGTATGACAATTCAAAAGCACAAAATCAATCAACCAAAATGAGTATGAACAAACTAACCCATCAACACACCATGAGAGTACCAACATGGAAAACATAAAAACTAAAATAAAACGAAACCCCCCAAACCACTGTAACCCATCGAGATGATGGTGGTGGAAATGGGAGTTTGCTGCTGGTAGTTTACAGTCGGTGATTTGAAAACGAAATGAATTTTCCAATGAATTTTCCGAATCCTAAAGTTGAAAACGCCATGAATTTTCCAATGATCTTCCGCTATGGTTTTAGGATTAGGGTTAACACAACAGAATACTTATAAGGGTTATATCTGCCCGTTTAATTAGGGTTTAATTTACTTCCGTTGATTTCTTGATCTAACGGGTAATCCGTTATTTTGACTGCCCATGACTGCCCATACTTGTGGTCGGGCATATGTGTTTTCGACGGTTGTGATTGTGTATTTAAGACACGTGAAGAGTTTAGTCCGAATGTAATTTTAACTGCAGGGTCAATTTGAGGTCCATGACTCGTTGGCATCATCCACATTTCAAAGACTGAAATTAAGCGTGTAATCTTCATGGACATTTAAACAATATGTTCGGGTGGTATTTGACGAGGACCGCTACTGCTGATGAAGATTCTCAAGGGATAGTTACATATATATTTTGTAGTGTGATTTTGGAATGGCACGTACTCAAAGTACCATGAATAAAAATGAGGTTTGAGTTTAATTTTGTAGTGTGTTTAATTTGAGTTTATTCGTTTAGTTCTTAATTGTAACGCTTTGTTGTGTTGCCCGAGTAGTTGCAAATAGAGCGTCTGAGATACTTAGACATTAGGTTAGAAAATGTGCGGAAAATGTAGATAGACTTGAAGTTGATTGTAATGGTATAGAAGCTGTACTTGTAGAAGAATTCATGGATTCTAATGTTGTTGGGATTTTAAAAGATGACAATGGGTTGCTTAACAAGGCTTGGAAGGGCAAGCTCTTGTTTCAAGTTGATGTTCCAAGTACCTTTGATATTCCTCCTATTTTCATTTAGGCATGAATTTCTTTGCCACAAAATTCCTTGTCCATAAAATTCCCTGTCCATCTGTGCCAGCGAATCATAAAGCGGTCGACGAGTGTATTTCTCTCTTGCCATATTCACGCCGTCAGAGCTTCGGTTACTTCTATTAACAACGAAGAAAAAAAGTATAGCTGGCTCATTAAGTCAGCTAAGTGAAATCGTAAGATCAGGAGTGGGTTGAGCCAAACCATCTCTTCTTCACCTGTTTTGGACACGTGATCTGTTCAACTTTCGGATTCAACAGAAGCTGGGTAATATTCATTTTTTTTTTTTTTGGCAGTGGTCATAAATTTTTGTTGTGTAGGAAAAGTGGACAAACCGAGGTCTCCCAAACCCATATCTCCTAATTTGATCCTGTATGTCGGTTGCTGGATGAAGAAATATCTGTAATTCTTTTTGAGATTTTATCTATCTCTATGTTGTGGTTGACTTGTGATATGAAGCAATTACAAAATCGGTTGGAGTTCGCCTTGGTTTTTTTGGTGTTCCTAATTTTCATCCGAAATTGTGTAGGACACTGAGTGGGTTTATCTTGTTGTTGTTGGTATCGTTTCTACTAGTTTTGTCACCCATGATATTATTTCATTATCAAGTCTCTTGAGGTTAAGATGAGGTTTTTTATGTGACGTTCTCTTGGGGTAGTCATCCAAACCATATTTCAGTGAGAATGTTACTTTTGTGTTCTCAATCCAATGTGAGTCTTGTTAATTCCCATTCTAAACTAATGGCTCACCCTGAATCTAATAACTCATATTCATCTCCTGCCTCTATTACTGAATTTGTAATATTAACACAAATTGGTGATCCCGTATGAGTTTCATCTGTGCTCTCCTTAGCCAATGAAAATTTAATGAATGTTCTTGCACGAAAATATATGTTGGAAATAAGTGTGTTGAGCATTTTTTTTAACAACTACAGTGAAGAATAAATTCGATCCATTAACCTTGTTCAATATACTGAATGGTCCAAAATGATTGATTACTAACAAACAATAATTGAATTCTCCTCATGTTTTCCTATATATATCTTCCAAGTTACCGAACCCTGGCTTGGTCAGGTATTCAATACCAAGTTACTAACCTATGCAATAACATGCTAGCAGTACTAAGACCAAGACCTCAAGAGTGAAACAAACATAAAAGAAATTAAACTAGTGTGTGTCATGGAGGTGAAGAACAAATTCAATCTCAGTTAACATTGTTCAATATACTGAAAATTGTGAAAATTGATTGATTACTATCAAACTATAAGATTTTGCGTTCTCTTCATGTTTTCCTGAATCTGTCCTCCAAGCTACCGGACCCTGGCTTGGTCAGGTAATCAATACTAAGTCACTAAACAGCAACAAACAAAGACCTCAGAGTGAAACAAACTTAATTAGTAGAAATTTAACTAGTGGGTGTTGGGGGTGCAGTAGCTTTGGATCATTCCTTATTCTGTTAAATTTATCTGAGAGTATGTCTCCCTGCCAAAACCACTAGAATGAAAAGAAGCATGAAGCAATTTACATTTCCAAGTTTAATGCACTACTGAAAGAGAAATTTTAGGCTTTTAGCATTTTATAGGCAAAGAAATTTAAGGATTATAGTGTGTGAACTGGGTCTATTTTGTCCATGTAGAAATGTGTATTGAAGAAGCTAAAGCAATATTGATGGCGATGCTGTACAAACGTTACCACTCGCCCGTGACTGTTGATCATACCTACATTATTGTTTCCACTCAATCATAAGTCCTTGGCAGAAACAGTAGATAGATGGATGTGTGTGTATTGAAGTTGAGTCCTGTTTTTCATCGAAGTCTGGTTGATAATACTCCTCATGTTAAGCATTTCTGAGCAACTTGTATGAAATTCTAAGGCAAAATTTCATGCCAACATTTTAATTTCTCACCCATTCATTGGTGGTGATTTATTGAATTAGGTTAAACATAAAAACCCACTAAAAGACAGTTAAGAAACCGTCTATAAAGATGCCCATAAAGGATTACAACATGGAAAACCCTACACTGGGGGCTAAATTGGTCAATTACATAATTCAACACATATCCTTATCCTAGCCCTACCCGAATCCGAAAACAGAGCCCATGCCCAAACCCACTTCATTTGATTTATTTTTGAGAGGAGAAATCATTATGCTAAATCAAAGATCATCACTTTGATTTACTTTTGAGAGGAGAAATCATTATGCTAAATCAAAGATAAAGATCTTCATCCATGGTATATGTAATGGTTCTGACACAAACTCATCATTCATTAATTCGTAACTCATTCTTCGGAATTTGTTTTGGATGAAGAAGATTTGTTGGGTGATGGAGATCAAAGATAAAGGTGTGGAGGCGGCGGAGTAGAGGAGTTTATGATGATGTAGATTTTGCCCTAAAGGAAAAAAAGATCATGTTAATATTTATAGTGAACCCTAAGCGTGTGGAGTTTGGGAGAACCACCTTGTCCAACTGAAGCTGGTCAAAGTCATGCAATCTAGTGATCACTGACCGGAGAGTACCAACAAATTTGAGTTTTAGATTGGTTTGTCTTCTCGAGCAGTGTTGTCTCGCACCGTTTTGCGGGAAGTTATCCCGCTAAAGCGGGTTCTTTGTCGTTAGATCACGATAAAGCCCAGATCTAATATCCTTGAACCCTTTACGGATATGATGGGTCTTTTCCTGAATGCAAATTCAACCGTTGATTTTATCATCTAATAAAGAAGCCGCTTGAGCGGAATGGCTTCCCGTAAAACGGTGCGGGATAGCATTTGTACTCTCTTGAACATAGCCCATGCTTTTATTAACTTTAACCCAATTTTTTTAATTTAAAACGAAAACCAATGTTACCGAACAAGTCTTAATTTTTTAACTAGTATTCCTCCAGGTACCGTAAAGCTATTCAATAAGGACAATTGAAATTCAAGGAAGAAAGTATATTACAAGCACGTGTCTAATTTCTCACTGTAACTAGCATCATGAATTTTCCTCTCAATTTTTTTTTATTTTTATGTGAATGCTATAACATACCCTCGCTGGGTTAGAACTTAGAAGCAAATGTAATTGCATTATCTCAATCAAATCACCTCTTAATAAAAAATATATATATATTGTATAATGTATAAATTTGATTCCACTTGACAAATTCATCGAACCTGGAAGTGGAAAAAGAAGAAGAAGATAGTGATATATAGAAGAAGAACAAGTGAATGAATTTATGATTCTTTCAAACTTCCACACAAGCCCAATTCTCCGATCAATTTTACAACTATGAGAGGAGATATCAATTTTATAATACATTTTGTTGTCGATGAAGCTATTGAATCGCAGTCTGCTGCCATGATTTTGTTGGATCTGCATCATCATCACCACCAGATCTTTTGTTTTCAAAAGTTAGGGTTGGGTTTTTCCCTTCATTCCTTCTACACAGGAGATGGAGGCGGAAATGATAACGCAGTAGCAAACTATTCTATTTATATGGGTTAAATCTGCCCGGTGTGAACTTAGGGTTAATTTTTCATCGTTGATTTATTGATCCAACGGATGGTTTATGAGCTTTAACTGACCGTAGTTGTGAGCGGGCAGACCTAATGTAGACGGTTGTGATTGAGTGTTCAAGACAAGCGGAGAGTTTTTAGGTTTTAAGAGCTTGTGGACGGGCATCCATTTTGTAGTTTTAGTTTACTGGACCAATTTGAGGTCCATGACTCCATAAGCACGATCCACACTTAGGCGCTTTGGTTTATAAGATGATTAAGCTGAGAAATGAAATTAAGCGTGTATATTCTTCGTGGACCTCTACACAATAGGTTTTATATCATCGGATTTATTTCTAGTTCCCCAACCACGTAGCTGAACGACTCATGAAAACAATACAATTGGATAATGCTTTTGGGGTTTTGATATTGCTCTTGCTTCTTTTTTTTTTCAGCATATGTTTGGGTCGTAATTGACGAAAGGGCGTATTATTGGGAAACTGATCATTCAAGCTGCTGATTAAATTTCTTGAGGGATAATTAATAATCATTTTCCACTTATGCATGATATGGAAATGGTACGTACTCAAAGTAAGAGGAATGAGAATGACGTTTGAGTGACATATATATTTTGTAGTGTGTTTAATTTGGGTTTATTTGTTTAGTTCTTAATTGTGTAGATGGTAGAGCTAAATTGTAACTTTTTGTTGTGTTGTCCAAGTAGTTGCAAATAGAGCGTCTGAGAACTTAGAAAATGTGCGGAGGATGTTTTTTCTTTTTTTTTTTTTAGGAAGGAAGGTTATATAAAAAGAAAAAGGGGGGTATTTACAGGATATTTACAAGATCAAATGACCATCAAAGGAGTTTGAGCAATTACAAGCTCATAACTTCCTCCCAATTAGCCAAAATGTGGCTTACAGTAAGATTTTTGAAGATTTCAGAAGTAGAACTCCATAAAATTATCCATTGTTTAATCGCCATCTTCAATTCGTACTCTGACTTAGCTCTTCCCCCATGAACCCTTCTGTTTCGTTCGTTCCAAACTTCCCAACAAATTGCGAAAGGTATTAGCTGCCAAATCCTCTTAACCTTTGGAGTACATCTTTCCAGCCTCCAACTCCTAATGCAAGACACAAATTTTGCAGACATTACCCATTGAATCTTCAATGCTGCTATGAAAAAATCCCATAATTTTTGAATAAGAGTACAATGTAAGAACAGATGATCCAGCGTCTCAACCATTGTATTACAGAACATGCAAAGATTCGACTGAATAGTTACTCTCCAGGTCAAACATATCCCTTGTATGTACTGATTCATGCAAAGATGCCCAGAAAAGAAAGATAACTTTAGGTGGCACATCCTTAACTGATAGCAGGCGATGATCTTCCCAATCCTCCTCCGTTTCAGTTAGATTTTTGTAGATCAGCTTTGCTGTCATGTCCCCTTCTAGTCCATCTTCCTCCCCTTGTGTCAAGTGTATCAATCTAAGATCATACTTAATCTCCAGTAAGTCGATGCTTTCAGCTGGGTCAAGTTGTCTACTAAACAGAAAGTTCCACCTTGGTTGAATAATGTTTGCAACCGTAGCTTCTTTTTGAATACTGATTTTATATATCCTTGGATACTTCTCTCTGAAAGAAATCTTCCCGCACCAGCAGTCTTCCCAAAATCTCACCAGAGCTCCACTCTTCACCTGAACGTTAACTGCTTCTGAGAAGATATGGCTTTCCTTTAATATTCCAAACCACATGCTTCGGCCAATAGGTTACCTGATTTGCATCGGAAGTAGCATGTGCTCCTCCGCCTGTGATTTCTCACACACAATACGTATCCAAAGCGCAGTTTTCTACCTACAATACCTAATATGCCATTTTTCTAACAAGGATTTGTTGACCAGCCTCAAATTTCTTATACCTAAACCGCCTTTCCTCTTAGGTTTGCAAACTTTCTTAAAGGAAACCCAACTCATCTTCTTTCTCTCTTTATCCTCTCCCCATAAAAATCTTCTCATTATAGTATTCAAACGTTTCTCCACTGATACTGGAATGTGATGGAGAGACATAAAGTAAACCGCCAAGCTTTCTAGCGAACTTCTAATCAACACCACCCTACCTGCCTTGTTTAAATACCGTTTCTTCCAAGGTGCGAGCTTTTTATGCATTCTTTGGATTATAATCTCCCAAATCAAGTTGCTTCTTCTATTCGAGCCAATTGGCATCCCCAAATAAGTAACAGGAAGCGCTTCCACTCTGCAACCTAACTCCAAGGCTAACTCATGCACCAAATTATCCGCACCTATACTTACCATCGTGCTCTTTTCTAGGTTAAGGCGTAAACCAGTTAAAATTTCAAACATCAACAAGATAATAAGAATTCTCCTAACCTCAATTACAGAAGCATCCAAAAAAATTAATGTATCATCGACGAATTGTAAATGCGACACCGTAATACCTTCATCTTTAACCTGGAAACCACCCACTTTTCCTTGCTCCACCGCCTTATTTATAAGCAACGATAAAACTTCTACTACCAAAAGGAAAAGAAAAGGAGACAACGGATCTCCCTGGAGAATACCTTTAGAAGGTTTAACCAATGCAGTTGCTTCCCCATTTACAAGAATAGAGAATTGAGCCGCAGATACACACCATCTCATCCACTTTAACCATTTCGAGCCAAAACCATTCTTCTTCAAAATAGCAAAAAGAGCAGGCCAGCTAACGTTGTCGAAAGCCTTTTGCATATCAATCTTACACATAATCCCTGGTTTTTGTTGGCGTAGTCTGCTATAAATTAATTCATTCGCTATCAAGATGCCGTCAAGAATCTGCCTGTGTTTAATAAAATCTCCCTAAGAGTTGGAAATCAAACCTGGCATGACAACCTTCATCCTTTCCGCCAAAATCTTGCCAATAATTTTATAGAAACTACTTATTAAGCTCAAAGGTCTAAAGTCCTTAACCGTAGCAGAATCTTCCTTTTTAGGAATTAGATTTAAGAACGATACATTCAATCTCCAGTCTAACGTACCCTTACTGCAAAACTCTTTTATTGCTGCCATTACGTCCAGCTTCAAAAATCCCCAGCACTCTTTGTGAAATTCCAGATTATAGCCATCCGAGCCTGGCGCTTTATTCAACCACATAACTTAATGGCTCTCAACACTTCATCCTCCTCTACATCTCTTTATAACCACTCCTGCTGAACCTGATAAATCGAATTGAACTCTAACCTGTCAAAAGAAGGGGTTATTGGAGAATTATCAGTAAACAAGTCAGAGTAGTAGTCATGGATCTCCTTTTTAATGACTTCCTGATTAAAAACATCAATCCCATCAACCTCCAACTTTGTAATAAAATTCCTCCTCCTCCTGCTACTCGCAATTTGGTGAAAGTAATGAGTGTTTTTTTCGCCATCTCTGAAACCCTTAACCTTTGCCCTTTGGTAAGCCATTCTATCTCTGGTAAGTTGTATCGTGCTAAGAGAGTTCAAAGATTTGTTCGTTCTTTCAACTGAGCATGGCTTAAAGACATCGTTTCCTCTTCAATGTTCAACACACTTATCTTCTTCTTCAGATCCTCTTCCTCCTTGCGTATACTCCCAAAATTAGCCTTACTCCAATTCTTAATGAAGTATTTTAGGTTTTGCAATTTCCTAAAACGTACATAACTTGGGTTTCCAACAAAATCAAGCGAGTTCCACCAGATTCCTACCAGCTTCACAAAGTCTTGATGCTCCAACCAATGATTCTCTATTCTGAAAGACGAATGTACTTTGACAGGCGGAGAGAATTCCACTAGTAAAGCATTGTGGTATGAGACCGTACGAACCAGAACCATTTGCATTGTTGAGCTGAATTTCGAGTCAAAAGCCGTGCATGCCAAATATCTATCCAACCTGCAAAGCAAGGGGTCATTGTGCTTATTGATCCAAGTATAAGCTCCTCCGTGTAAAGGTAAGTCGATGAGAGCCTGTTCAGAGATAAAGTCATTGAGATATTGAATATTCCTGACATCACCACCTGGTTTATTCCTCTCCGAATCACTTCTAACCGCATTCACGTCCCCCAGAAAACGCCAAGCCTCTTCATACCAATCTCTTATTTCCTTAACATCCTGCCAAATAAGTACTCTCCTATCCTGATCGCAAGGAGAATACAGATTAGTAATTATAAACTTGAAACCATCACTTCTAAACCTGAATAAGCAAGAAATTGAGTTGATTCCCGTTCTTTTGTCCAATAGATCCAATTGTGTATCATCCCAGATAGTGAGAAGACCGCCGCTATTACCCACCAAGCCTTGAGAGGGTAAGATTTCCATACCAAAATCAGCATCATACCATAGTTGACCAACAAACCATCGAGACATTGCTATCATTTTAGTTTCTTGAATGCAGCAAATGAGACATTTATGTCTAAAATTTAAATCCCGTACCGAAATTTGCTTCATATAGTCGTTCAAACCCCTTATGTTCCAAGATATCACCTTAGAACCCATCAGCACCACAGTTATCCCTGGAAGTGATTTCCTCATTACCTTCCCCATCATCTGAAGAATTGGATACTTGGGTATCACAACTTTCTTGCACCTTATGGCATTCTGCAATTGCTTTATACCTGTCTCTATATTTAAACATGATCTCCTCAATTACAGATTTGGCTTTCACCTCATCCTTAGATGGTATTCCACCCATCCTACAACATAACTCCACGACAAGCTTTGAAGTTGAAAAAATCACTTCATTCGTATCTATGTTCGTGTTTTGTAAGTCTCCTAAGTTGATAACAATTTGATCATCCACAACATTAAACAGCTGCCAAATTTTAAGTGGACTCTTTTTAAGGGCTAAGGGGGAGTTCTAATGGGTAAATTCACAAAACTACCCTTACCCTTTTTAATTCTTATTATCCTAAATCAATTTCCATTTTTTTATTCTCTTCTTCTTCTCCTCCACCTCTACCTTACCGGCTTCTCCATCCCCCACCATTGGAAACTCGTCGATTAATTCGTCGTAATCGTCGATTCGAGAATTCCGATTAATCTTTAAACATGGAGCCACCACGGCCTAGGGATAGTATATGAAAACCACAAATAGAAAACGCAATGAATACAATCCTGGAATTGCAAGTTTAGTTCAAAAGAAAGAGAACAAAAAAGGAGTTGAAGAAGAAGAAATCAACGCCACTGAAAAAGGAGAAATGGCGCGATTGAGAAAGTAATGGACTACTTAAACTCACTTCAGCCAGTACTTCAATTTCATGTTTGCATGTCAAATTAAGTTAGAAAAATCGAATTTGTGAATTTGCAGTTGTTTAGCCGTCAAGTGTTTGTTCCACGACCATTCCGACTTTTTATATTTAGGGTTAGTCGGTAAGCAGTGAACCACGAGATGACGCTACTTCACCTTCCAGATAAATAAGAAAAATCACTTCTCTCCTAATTTCACTATATGTTCAGATAAATAGTATATCAATCAACCCCACCCCTTCCCTTCCCTGTACTAGTATTATACCTATCTTATAATTTCTGCTTTAATCCATAGCTTCTCTGAAAATCTTCTTTCTTACTTAGTTTATATGGTCTAATAATTCAAAAGAAGAGTTGGAAAGCAAAGGTTTGGGTCGTACTAGCAGGTGTGTGATTGTATCTCCTTATTAGAGAGGTGCTTTCCCCCACACTTTTAAATCTCGGGTCAATCTTAGATGGAAAATGGGTTATAAAAATGGATTGCAAGTTCAACTTGAACTTGAACCGCTAGTGCCAATAACATTTGTCAGAGGCCCATTTGTGGCCATCTTTATGTTGGCTTGTGGTAGGACTAGAAGATGCCTACAATATTAAACTGCAAGTGCACAACGTCTACTATGTAAAACAGGGAAAATACAGGTCTATCCTATAGAGAGTCGGGTTTGTGAAACTAAAATTCTAGGTTCTACTTTTACTAATTTAAATACGGTCACTACAAGAAAATATAGCTATTGCTACACCATATATTGCCACACCTTTAATATTGGTGTTGCAAAAGCAAATTTCTAGTCCCAGTACTTTTCAGATGATGCTAAAAGACATAATTTAGTGATGCAAAATGAAACTTTTGCCACACAACTGTGACAACAATATAAAAAGAGTGTGGAAAAAAAGTATAATCTCTTGCTGCAGCAATAAAGTTGGTGCTTCAAAAAGGACTTCTTGCTACATATGTTATCGTGACACTAATAGGGGTTTATGCCACAATTACAGGGTGTTGCAATATTTTAATTTTCTTGTAGTGGGTGTTTGTTGATACGACTGAGATGCTTGATGATTATGCTAAAGAAACAAGATTAAAAGGAAAAATAAAGATGAACTAGGGATTTGAATCCACCACGTAAATGCATAGAAATCCCCTATTTTAATATACTAGTTCTCTTTTTAATGAAGGAGATATAGAGATGCTAGCCTCAAACTACCTTGAAGATGTGATAAATCACTTGCACAAATGGATAATTTAACCTCAGCAAAATATGTCAATCCCTAGCATTACCTATTTGTTTAAAGCATAAATAATCACAAATTGAACTAAAGTCATACATAGACTTGAATACATAACAAATAATTGTTATAACTACCATGGATGCTTCACATATAAGGTGAAAGTAAATTGCTAGTATTCAGAGATTAAATCATGTTTTTCATTCAAAATCCCAAGAAGAACAACTAATGAAACCATGAACTTCTAATTATTTAGCGGTTTCATATCCACCCAAGTTAGAAAACTAAAACATGAAAAATACTGAAATTAAACCCAAATTACTTCTACAACTTGGTGCACCAGATACTCCGGGCTTTGTTTTTCAATGACAACTGCCTCCTCTATTTATACAAGTTTCTCCCCTCTAACCAATCCCATTTTCAACAAAGTACAACTATAAATTAGGGATTTGATGTTCTTGAAACTCACCACTAATGCTTGTCGGCCATCTTATCTTCTTGTTGCAACAATTCAAAAGCCTTGTATGAATTCTCTAGGTAGGTGTTGATTGTGGTTTTTAGCTTAGGGTTAAAATCATAAAACACTAAACCCTAGTAGACAGTAATGTCACAACATTTAAAGCAACAAGCATTTACTAGGCACATTTGCTGAAATCTTTAATGTGTCTATAAAATAATTGCCCGGGTATATTTTCAAATTAGGGTTATGACGAGACAAACCCTAATTCCCACGTGTGCCAATGGATAATCATTCCAGCCACACCGACCGCGCCAAGGCATGCCAACCATGCTAGCCGCACCTCTGTGCCAATGCAAAATCATGCCCGCCACACCGACCGCGCCAAGGCATGCCAACCATGCTAGCCGCACCTCTTTGCCAATGCCAAATCATGCCATCCACACCGACCGCGCCAAGGCATGCCAACCATGCTAGACGCACCTCTGTGCCAATGTAAAATCATGTCATCCACACTAACCGCGCCAAAGCATGCCAACCATGCTAGCCGCACCTCTGTGTCAATGGAAAATCATGCTAACAACACTGAGCGCGCCAAGGCATGCCAACCATGCTAGACGCACCTCTGTGCCAATGAAAAATCATGCCATCCACACCGACCGCGCCAAGGCATGCCAACCATGCTAGCCGCACCTCTGTGCCAATGGAAAATCATGCCAACCACACCGACCGTGCCAAGGCATGCCAACCATGCTAGCCGCACCTCTGTGCCAATGGAAAATCATGCCAGCCATGCCGACCGCCCCATGCCAAACACGTATAGCCATGGCCCCTCATGCCGCGCCACCATGCTGGCCTTCCCAATGCGGCTACCAAAGTGAAGGCGCGCAATAATCAACGGTTTCCCTTCAATCCCAGGAGCAAATCCTGGCCGTCTGAGGTCCCTCGCGACCTTTGAACCAAAACCCTAGCTTGGTCTCGCACCTAGCCAAGCTATCCGCGCCATGCCAAACATGTCTCGCCATGGCCCCTCATGATGTGCCACCATACTGGCCTTCCCCATGCGGCTACCAAAGTGAAGGCGTGCAACAATCAACGGTTTCCTTTAATCCCAAGAGAAAATCCTGGCCGTATGAAGTCCCCTCACGACCTTTGGCCCAAAAACCTAGCTTGGTCACGCACCTAGCCAAGCTAGCCGCACCATGCCAAACACGTCTCGACATGGCCCCTAATGCCCCGGCACCATGCTGGCCCTACCCATGCGGCAACTAAAGTGATAGAGTGCAACAATCAATGGTTTCCCTTCAATCCCAGGAGCAAATCCTAGCCGTCTAAGGTGCCCTCACAATTTTTTGCCCAAAACCCTAGCTTGGTCACACACCTAGACAAAGCAAGCCATGCCAACCGCGCCATGCCAAACAGGTCTCGCCATGTCCCCATGGCCCCTCATGCCGCGCCACCATGCTGGCCCTCCCCATGCGGCTACTAAAGTGAAGGCGAGCAACAATCAACGGTTTCCCTTCAATCCCAGGAGCAAATCATGTCCGTCTAAGGTCCCCTCACGACCTTTAGCCCAAAACCCTAGCTTAGTCACACACCTAGACCAAGCTACTCACACCATGCGCCCATGGATACCCCTTGGCCCCACATGCCAAACCAAAACCGCACCTAGCCCAATCTAGTCGCGCCATGCGCCCATGGATACCCATTGGCCCCACATGCCAAGCCAAACCAAACCTAGCGAAGCTAGCCGCGCCATGCCAAACACACTTTTCCTTGGCCCAAGCCATGCTAGTCACGTCATGCCTAGCCAAGCGCCCTTGCCTTGGCCCTAGCCATGTCATACGACAATGGAAAACCCTTGGCCCTATATGCCAAGCCAAACCAAACCTAGCCAAGCTAGCCGCGCCATGGAAAACACACTTTTCCTTGGCCCTAGCCATGCTAGTAAAGTCGTGCCTAGCTAAGCGC
This sequence comes from Papaver bracteatum, assembly GCA_023529315.1. NCBI lineage: Eukaryota > Viridiplantae > Streptophyta > Magnoliopsida > Ranunculales > Papaveraceae > Papaver > Papaver bracteatum. Next base: position 194,891 of record JAJJWX010005000.1, read on the forward strand.
CCTTGACTTGGCCCTAGCCATCACTAGGAGAAAAGGGCTTTCAGTGACGGTTCTAAAATTTAAATCGTGACGGTTTTGGAGAAAAACGTCACAGAAAAGTGGCTGCCAATTAAAGATGACAGTTTGTCAGATTAACCGTCATATAAGGCTCTAACTAACCATGATGGTCTAGAAAAGTGTCATTGAATATTTGAACGATGACTGCTTCTCTCTAAAAATGTCACAATCAGATAGTCATAGGCTGTCGTTTATAAGACGCCAGCTAATGTGAGTAAGACAACGGCTGTAGTGCTCTAAAAATGTCACCTTGGCCCTAGCCATGCCATACGCCCATGGTGAACCGTTTTACCCTCATGCCAACTCTAAACACACCCTAGCCGTTCCACCCTGTTGGACCTCACTACGCGTCTACCAAAACGAAGGCGTGCAACGATCAACTGTTTCCCTTCCCCTCAAGATGCAACATCTCGACCGTCGAAGGTCACCAGGCTAGCAGGTTCCCCGAGATAGACTTTCCAAGCCATAACAACGTGCTAAATGTTTTCCAAAAACATTCGAGACATCAATACAAACTTGGGGATTCTCTTTGGGTATTGGTTTGGTGGTCTACAGCGTGCGGCGTACACTACGCCCTTCATAAGGAAGTGTCATAAGGGTGGGGCGCCTAGTAAATACGGGAGTTATGTGGGAAACGTTCACGGGACATAAAGACGTGAGTTAACAACCTTATGGAAACATCAATTCCATAACGCTAACAGTTTCATGTGTTAACCACTTTATGGAACATCATGTCCATGCATACGGTTACCACCTCCTCCCATTTATTTCCCCACTTCTTAATGAGACCAGGGTACGTTTCTACCTCGTCTTGTATAAATAGGTCTTACCTATTTCCCTTTGGACAACAAGTTCATTCGGACCAGACAACACTCAGAAATACTTACCTGTTAGCTCTCCTCATGAGCTCTCTTACTTTTCTGATAGCGAGTCGTAGAAACCTATTAAAGGTTTCAGTAAATGTTCCTAGTAAATGCTTTTTACTTTAAATGTCGTGATATCACTGTCTTCTAGGGTTTAGTGCTTTATGATTTTAACCCTAAACTAAAAACCATCCACAGCAGGTTACCGAACTTTGTTTATAGGATTTACAGAGTAATGTTCGGTTTGCCCGAAATGTTGACGAACTTTAGGTCTAGAAGTTCGGTTGGTTCGCAACCTATACCTAACCGAACTTCGCATTGCTTAAGATTTTACCAAGTGTACAAAGTTCGGTTGTTTCTCAAACTTCATACCAACCAATAACTAACCAAACTACACGCAATTAGTAAAGAGTTCGGTTTGTCAAGGTTTTTTGCGAACAAACCGAATTTAGTGGGACAAGTTTGGTTAAACTGAAACTCAACATAGTGGGAAAAATAGCACAGTTAGGTTACATTGGAATTTTTTATTTTGTTATATTGGTAAAGTTCGGTTAGAAAATAGTTTTAGCCTTCTTTGCAAACCAACCGAACATAGTGGGAAAAGTTGTTTTCAATCAAAACTCAACATAGTGAGAATAATAACACAGTTCGGTCACGTTGGATTTTTTTTTTTTTTTTTGTAGTATTGGTAAAGTTCGGTTAGAAAATAGTTTTAGCCTTCTTTGCGAACCAACCCAACATAGTGGGAAAAGTTCGGTTAAATCAAAACTCAACATAGTGGGAAAAATAGCATAGTTCGGTTACATTGGATTGTTTTTTTTTTTTTTTGTAATATTGGTAAAGTTCGGCTAGAAAAAAGTTTTAGACTTTTTTGCGAACCAACCGAACTCAACATATTGATTTTCAGAGAAGGGTTCGGTTAGCAACCTATTGTTACGCGAACCAACCGAACTCTGAGTTCGGTTAAGAAAAAATTAATTCGTGATAACGGAAGTGTTCTCCGTGTTCTTGGTTTCATAATGTTCGGTTAGCAAAGTAGTTTTTTTAAAACTATTCCTAACCGAACATGCCATTGTAACTTCCATTTAAAGAACGCGCAATTGGGGGATACATTTATTTATTGGGGGATATGAATTACTTCCCCCATCCCATAGTGACTGTTAAGGGGTGACTTTTGGGTATCAAAATACTAAAATACCCTTCCTTCAAAATAAAAATTAAAAAATTAAAAAACTTAAAATCTAAAAACTAAAACCAAAATCATATCCCCCATTCCCATCTCCACGTCTTATTAATCTCTTTTAGGGTTAGAGCTTTGAAACCCCAAATATACCCCATTCCCTTTCAAATTCTAAACTTTCCCCACTCCCTATCAAATACTCTTCTCCTTCTCTGCCGGCTCCTCACTTTGGAAACAATTTTTTTTTCTTAATTCGTAAGTGATGAAGATCATGTTGAAAGTGATGAAGACCATGCCGGAATGGATGAAGACCATGCCGAAAAACAGTGCCGGCATAGAAATTAAAGATGAAGACCATGTCGGTAGTCAAGTGCCGGCATGCTCGATAATCAACTAACTGTGCCGGTATTAAAACCAGAAAAAATTCAAAACGGAAGTGATGAAGATCATGCTGAAAGTCATGAAGACCATGCTGGAATTGATGAAGATCATATGCCGGAAAATGGTGTCGGCATGCTCGAGAACTTCCTATCAATGTTGGTAGTCAAGTGAAAAAAATATCAAGTTTCTGGATACTTTTCATCCTGTGCCGGCATAGAAATTTAAGCAAAATACTATGCCGGAACAGGTATCGGCATGCTCGAAAACTAGATTACTATGCCGGTACCTGTTCAAAAACTGAAAAAAATCAACATTCTGAAGATCAAAACCAGAAAAAAAATCGTAACGAGAGGGCGTAGCAATTTTTGAAATATTCCGACAAATGCCGGCATGGTTTTTTGGTTGAATACCATGCCGGCACCGAGCTTTTTCAGCTGCAACAATGGTGGATTGAAAGGAAAAAAATCAAAATTTCAACCTCTTAGCAGCAATTCTCTCATCACAATCATCTTCTATTTTCAAAAAAAAAAATTCTACTCAATCTTTTTTTCCCTCCTTCACTCTCAACTAACCCACACAAAATCAAATAAGAATAAATACACACTAGTTTATCCCCCAAATACTTAACATTTTACTAATTTTAATTAATCACTAATCTTGATTAGTGGGGGCTAGATTAGGAATTAAAAAAATAATTACATAGGGGGTCACCCAGAATTGCTATTGGGACACCTATTTTGTCCTGTAGCTATATCCACCAATTAATAAATGTATCCCCCAATTGCGCGTTCCATTTAAACCATATTTTGATGATTTCTACTCAGTTTTCTCAATAAAAACGAATTAAAAGTGATGGGTTTTCCAATCGAACGAGTAACGTCAAGGAAAGAGAGAAGAAGAAGAGATTTTTTTTTTCTTTCAAAACTATTTTATTTTGATGCCCCTGCTATCTCTGTTTTTGTTTTTGATTTTGGTTAATGATTCATTTAAATTAGATGTATATGATTAGATTTATATAGTTATTAGGTTAGTTTTAATTTAAGTTCAAATAAAGGGTAAATGTGTAATTGTCTAACTTTAGGACACCCCTTATAAGTATAGGGAGGTTGGCCTAATAAAATCATGGTCCCCAAAAAAACCATGGTCCCAAAAAATGGTTCTTATGTTACTCGTTATAGTCCAAGTGATGTTGGTGCTCGTAGTACCAAGAACTTTGAGGGGTTTGGTATGACCATTTCCATCGTTTGCAATCTAGTACTATCTTAAATAACTTCATGCTGTACTAAAGAGCCTAACTCTGAATGGCATTGAGAATCTAACTAAGGAAGCAATTTGAGTGACATTATGGATACAAGGAAAATGTAGTTGAAACTAGAGCATTTTAAAGCATCGGAAAACTATCCATTTTGAGGGAGACTAAAATTAGTATTCAGACACCTCTTAAGCCGTAAGCCAAACAAAAAAAAACGAGATGCATTATCTATTGCTTAAGAAATCCTTTGGAACAGTACGTATGCAAGTAGGAGAAACCGGGGCATGTATCAAAAGATCAGTTTGTACTCAATGGATTTAATAACCTTGTCCATTGTTAATTGTGGTTAGTAGAGTTTGTCATCACACTCCAACAGAGTGTCATGGGAGGCTCTATTATATCACGTTTAAGAAGATGGAAAGGGAAATGCAAGTTTGGGTTTACCGGAGAGAGCCTTATATATTTTTCTAGATATAATGGTATCAAAAGGCTTCTCTGTAAACTAGTTATGTGAATCCGAAGGTAAAAATGGAAAATGGATTATTTTGTTTGGATAATTAAACAGGTTTACTTTCCTAACATATTTATTCATTGGTGACCATTTTTCCGACTTAATGTTTGTAAGGTGTTTATGTTGTGTGGGTTAAGATGTAGATAATGCATTAGAGAACATACATTTCGAATTCAGAAAATGCTGCAAGTCTACTTCGAGCTACCACGGATTTCAAACCTTGTGAATTAAAGTTGAAACCACAGTGCACTGTGAGATTACATATCAGGTTGAGGAAGAAGAACAAGGGATTTTATGTACTTCCACTTCCACTTCCCAACACTACTCTCCGAAACCACCACTATTACCTTCCCTGGACCACATTGCTCATACACCACCAGCATTTCCAAACTCAACGAGAAGCAGGTTTTATCGCAGTTACAGACATACTAAAATCATAACAAGAGTTTCAAGCATCATCAACATTTCTATTTCCATCTCTTCAGTTTTTTAAACATCCCATAGTGTTTTGTGAACATGAAATTTGCTGGTAAAAAAATAGAAGTTAGCCAAGCAAGGGGTGCCACCGGTCTTACGTTGATTCTTAGCTTTATAATAGTACAGCATCGTTAAATGAAGTCAGATTAAGGAAGAAATTTATGTGATTGATGGTCACAGAAAGATGTACAACAAACCCAAAGGTCATGTAACAATAATGAATACTGGACAGGCAAACATGGTACTAAATTTGTTGTAGTATTTAGACATTTTAATTGTTTGAAATGCAGAAGAGAAAGGGGAAATTAACTAAACATTAAATTTACTCAAAATTGAAAATTAAATTCTCTGAGGGAGAATTTCAACGCTGTCTAGTAAGAAAAACAAGAAAAATAAAAGGAAACCTCAAGAGGTACAAACTTACAAATATCCAAGTGAACTTTCACAGCATCAGATGTCTCATTGAAATGTATATGAACATGGTATTAGTATAGGACAGGATTGCAGATGAACATGGTATTAGTATACTAATATTTTCACTTTTGCTTTGATGGGTGCCTAGTTTTTATTTGAAAATGTTCAGATTTCTCAAATATTATGATAAGAGAATGAGAGCCAAGATTTTTGGGTGATGGAGATCAAAGAGAGAGAATGTGGAAACGGCCGAGAGTTTCCACATTACCATAGTGCCCATACTACATTAGCATATAGTCGTTCGGCAATTTTTTCAATTTTTTTTTTAAGCTCAACAAATTAGATAAATTAGACCCAAGGAAAGATAGTACAAGTCACAAGACAGTAAACCCCAAACAACATGGGTTTGCAATATAGAATTACAGGTGACTACCTAAATGCAGTACAAGGTATGGTGCAAACCAGGGCACCTTCAGCAAACAACAAGATACTAAATCCAAATTAACCCCCTCACAATGCCAACTAGGGGAGTCTGTTAATAAATTGGTCCCATCCCACTAACTAATACAAGCAAAACAAGAAGCACATTTCCAGCGAACAATGAGAACCTGAACTAGTTGAGGAAATCACTTCTTCTCCCAGAAGAAAGGTAGGACCAAATGCCATACACAACTGAACAGTGAATAAGATTATGATCCACTGCTTCAATACTACAAGAGCAAAACTGACACAGGAAGACAACCTAGGAGAAGTAATTGCAACGTTTATTCAACGCGAGTTATGTAGTGTTGGCAGCCTCCTCAAGCAATCTTGCAAATGAAAGAATCCCACCTTTTATGGCCATGCCTTGGACCAGGTCTCAGAGTTAAATAAGGAGTTGTAGATTTGTCTGTAACCATAGACGCATCATAAGGATTCCTAACCGGGAATATCCCCTTTTTGTCACCAAAAAAAAAAGCAGTTGCATAATGATAGTTAACACCTCCATCTCAGTCACAGTCATACAATCTCCTTTTGTTATTCAAACCTAACTCCCACCAAAACCATTTCCAGAAATATTATGAGCATTAAACAAAGAAAAATTCTTGTTAAAACACAAGTGATATAACCCAGGACAAAGAACATAACTAAATGATATAACGAAGAACAATTCTTATCCTTCTATAGATGGTCTAATATTGTCAACCTTACCTATCTTAAAATGAGTAAAGCATTAGAAGTAAAATAAGTATTCCCCCACAAACTCAATCCATTTTTCTCTTTTGGCTGGTTAGTCTTCTAACAAAAAATTAGCAACACCATATTTATCCTAAATAACCTTAGCCAAAAAATTAGCAACACCAGACCACCTACCTTCAAGGACTAGAAGATCAACCTTCATATTTCAGAATTTCAATTTCAAGAACAACCACTAGAGTAGCATGAAGGAATAAGTCCCTGATTCGAAGTCTAGGCAAAGAAAATCTCTAGCAATTATGCTCCCTGGTCAACCTAAGTCACTGATCACACAAAGTCAAGAAGCAAATCCTAAAGTAAATGTCTATTAGTGCATTCTTTCAGAGTGTCATCGTTTTGCAAAAATGAAAATACCTACGAAAAGACAAGTTTTTGCTAACGTGCACTCCACTTGTCTTTATTAGCAAGTAATAGAATCCTACCAGAAGAAGGATAGTCATAACCGGTGATCCTAATTCTTATCTCTAAAACTAGAATAGTTCACTAAAACAGGCCATATCCATAATCTGGTTAAGTATGAAATCTTCACGAAGTTGCATAGAAAATCTCAACCCCGTAATATAACTAACAATCTTCAGCGAAGTGGCTAAAAACCCCAAATTTTTGGGATTTTAACTAGAAGTGTGACTGAAAAGTGAAAAAATCCCAAAAGTGTGACCAAATTTGAAATCCTTCCAAAAATGTGACCATGACCGGTCAACGGACACATATGCCCCGATCTTTTACGGAAATACCGGATTTTGTCCTCAGATGTCCAAATATCGGGTAAGGATGTGCACACATCGCGTAAGGATGTCCACATATCGGGGTAAGGATGTGTACACATCGGGCACTGATACCCCACCATGAATAGTGTCCAATGTCTACATATTGTATGTAGACATCCAGAATCTAGGCATAATCATTATATGTAGACATCCAGAATAGTGTCCGATGTGTACCTAAGGATGTGTACACATCGGACACTATTCATAAATATGTGGACATCAAGCCAATCGTATGTGGACATCAGCTATAATGTGTAGACATCGACTATAAATATGTGGACATCCTTACTCGATGTGTACACATCGGGCTATAAAAGGGTACGTTGGGTATTAGTGAAAATCAGTCACACTTTTGGAAGATATTCGTTTTCAGTCACACTTTTGGAATTTTTTCACTTTTCAGTCACACTTTTAGTCATTTCCTCCAAATTTTTCCATTTTCGAAAATAAAATTGCCTTTTTTTTTTTTTTTTTTTTAATACCCTAGACTGGTGGTCCCTAGATTACATCCAAACTCCTTAAATTATCTGCGTAGTAGGAGGGTGCATGCCAACCATTAGTAAATCCTACGGGTAATCAAAGTTCGAAGCCTAAAATTTCAAAATTTTGTATCATTTCGCGGAAGTATAAACTCGCGATATTTTATGTTATGTATTTAGGAAAGTGTAATTGATTTGCACAGCATGTTTAAGTGATTAAGATCCCCATGGACCTAACTATAATTTCTAAATATTACCTGTTTTTAAAATAATATTTTCGATTTTTTATATTTAGGAAAAGAATTACTGAATATATTTTCTATTTCCTTTTATCCATAGACAGACGTTTGAAATAAAAATGGATAAAATCAAATATTTTTAGTGTTTTTGGGAATTAATATTATTTTCTTAATTATATGCAATCAATAATCAATCAATTTTCCGATATTATCATTTTACTGCCTCAAATAAAATTTTCATTTCCTTATAAATGTTAATGTATGACGTCACACAATACATAAAATTGATTCATCTTCCATTTTTAAAGCTCTCAAAAGATATTTTTAATTTATTGCAAGGATATATTTATAAAACTATAAATTATCCATCGGAAGAGAAATCATCTCATCAAAAATTCAAGAGAAACAAAGCGCACAAAGATACATAATAGAAAATGGAAGCGAAGAATATGAAGATGATTTTCGTGATGGCAATACTAATACTTGGAATGTTCGTAGGAAGGAGTGTTGCGGATGATGATGAACATTGTTTTAATGAATGCAATTCATATTGTGTTGAACAGCCGGGGTTACCACCATTTTATTGTGATGGTTATTGTAAGGATGAATGTGCATTACATGGACAAAATACGGTTACAAGCACTCCTCTAGATCTTGGTGGACAAGAAGTAAAAGATTATGACAATATCCACTGTGGTAAAGAATGCACCAAGTAAGAAAAAAAAATTATACGAGACTTTCTTATTTCATTAATGAATTGAATAAGTTAATTATATATGAATTACCTTTGCAATACAATGGTTACTTGTTTTGGTTTTTCCTTTATTTAAATTTTTCTTTTTTTGGGTGAGATGAGTTTTAAATTCACTGTTGAAATATCAAAATTCGAAATATAAATTATACTCGCTCCGTTCGATTTTAAATGATGTTTTAGGGTTATTTTTATGTTCCACAATACTTGAAGGCTTTCACTATTTTTCTACAAAACTTCCAATAATACCCTAACATTTTGTCTTGGAACTATAAGTTTATTCTTAAGTGCCCTAATAGCAAATAATGTTTGGAGACTTTTTTTAAAGGTATAGATGGAAAAATCCCCATATCTCTCTCTATTTCTTAATCTGCGTGAAAACTCCAAAAATATCATCTAAAATGAAATGAAAGGAATATATTGTTGGTAGGAAATTGATGAATATTCTCGAATTTTTTTTACCATTGGTAAATTTTAAGCTTTTCAAAAACAATTCTATCTCATGAATCAAGTAGAAGATGGGGAAAATCCGTCGTGACATTATAAAACATAACTATCGCGAAAGACACTGAGCAGTGGAATGGATTGAAGCCGGGTAAGGAAGTCAATTAGGGATATTATGGTCTACAATACTGGCTCGATCTGTCCGAGCCCATAACATAAAACCTACAATTGTCCTTCATTATGTGTACGACATACCGTCGTAATTCCCGTGTCTAATAGAATTTACTTGTGCTTTGAGGAAAAAGAATGTGAAGCAAATAAAAAAAAATCTCATCATCATCATCTCTGATTATTTTTAGATCTTCATACTTTAAGGATTCATCCTCTTGGAGCATTCCCGATACCAAATAGCGTGATGCAAGACATAGAGGTGTCGGGATACACGATACCAATGGGAACTGTAGAGCTGGTCAATCAATAGGTGGCCATTATCCTTCAAGCCAGAGCGATTTTTAAACTCCGCCATTGATTATCATGGACAAATTTTTTGAGTATGTACCTTTGAAGCAGGACGACGTGTCCGCCAAGGGATCCCTTTAGCTCAGCAAATGATTCACGTGATGCGTGGCTTACAATATTGGGTTTGTTTAAGGTTTCAGAGAATGGTCCAAAGGAATCTTACCTGTAAATGGATGGATTATTCGTTCTTACCAAGTTTTCGACTTATAGTAGTCCACTCACTGCAAGGTTTAGATCTCGGAGCCAGTGTATGCATATAATACGCCAGAATATGGTTTGTTAGGTTTCAGATAATATTCCAAAGGAATCTTACCTGTAAATGGATGGATTCATCGTTCTTACCAAGTTTCCGACTTATAGTAGTCCACTCCTCGCCAGAACCCTCCCAGAGCTTTATGATTCATAGTTTGTTTGTCGGTATACCATATTTGAAGTTCAAATCGCCTATGAGCTTCATATGTATCGATTTCGATGATTTATCATGCTACAATTGAAGTCGAGGAACCTTCACGAGCTTCTTGGTTCATATTTTGTATGCCTTTATACCATATTTGAAGTTCTAACCGATATTGAGCATCATATATATATATCGATTTTGATGATGTATCTTGCTAAGTTTGAAGTTAGAACTCACACAGAGCTTCATGATTCGTAGTTTTATGCTTCTTGAGTCTACGAGTATGAACTAAAGCAACTTCATGACCTGTATAACTAGTCGAAATTACTTCACGACCTATGTGGACTGGTTGAAATTCAAACCGGAAGCACAAAGATAAATCACAAAAGCACAAAGAGAAAGCACAAAAAACACACCAATTATCAAATTCATTTCTTATTTTTCATCTTCATTCTTATAAAAAAATTTGGATATTTTTATATCAGAATGTCGATAATTATTACATAAATTTATTAATATTTTTTGTGGATTTTTTTCGTGTGGAAGGTTGATAATAGAACCGAATTTAGTATAGCAAAGAAGCACAATTTAGTAAAGAAACACAAACTTTTCACATATTGGCGTTGATCCGCATGACTTTCCCTAATAAAATCTTTACCGTTCAAAGGCATCCAAGAATATCTGCAATCCGTATGATATCCTAATCTACGGTCCATAGTTACTTTGACTATATCCCCTAGCAGCCGAAACCCCATTCATCTGAGATTTGGTCTTCCTTCGCTGAAATTGCAATTGATTTCTCCGCCTTCTTCTTACACTTACAGATCTTTTGAAATTGCAATTACCAATATGAGAAACTGGTGAGGAGATGCGGAAATTCAAAGATGAAATTGGTTGCAATGAAACAAGCCGTTCTTGCTAATGGAAGAATCAAGAGATGGAGTCTGTTTGAATTCTTATTACATAAGATTTTGTGTCATGATTTGGATTTGGTCGTTGTCGAAGAAATCGGAGAAGAAACTGAGTTTAATATTGATTTGAGAAGGTTCTTTGGTGGATTCAAAGAATAGGGTGTAGTTATTCGACAATCTTTTCCAATTCTCACACCTTCTTTACCCTAGACCATTTCAAGGTTAAAAATCAGCGAGAGGGGGAGTTCCTTGAAAACCCTTGGTTTCTTCTTCTTCTTCTTCTTCTTCGTAAATCGAAACAAATTCCATTGCGAAAGAGAGATCAACCTAATTAGTAAGTAGAGAATTTGGGGTTCAAATCAAAGCTTCCACAAAATAAGTATTTGGGATTCAACAGTTAAAGGTATTTGATTTTCTAATTCTATCTGTATTGTTTTCAAATTTTTGATTTGGGATTAACAATTCAAAGAAATGGAAACCCATCTTCTTTATGAGAAGATTAAGCTCCTATAATGAATGTGATTTTTGGGGGTTTTTCTTTTAAAGCTAAACCTTTTATTTGTGTTAGTATTTCAACAGCATCGATGTCATATTTGGTTGGGATTCAAATCAAAGCTTCCAGCATAAGGTATCTTCTAATTCTATGTGTATTATTTTCAATTTCTGTTTTGACATTAGCAATTCTCTGATTAATTGAGTTAAGGTTTGTTCCAATTTTAAAGAAATGAAAACCCATGTTGTTTATTAGATGAATAAGCTGTGATTTTGGGGGTTTTTCTTACTGTGAGTTTTTGCTCATGGATGTTACAACAAATCAACCCTAGAAATTTTCCTTAGTTTTGTTTGTACTTCAACAGCACGAAGATATATAAATTCTCAATTTTCATTGTCAACCCCTTCATTTCCATTTCTTATTTTTGTACAGAGGTGGCCATTGCAGACTGTTTTGTAAGCAACCTACCTAAATTCTATAATTTGAACGAGTTGACGGTGCTTCATGGTGCAACCCTAGGTAAACAAATATTTGCAATGCTCAAAGCAGCACCTAGTCTGGAATGCCTTATATTATCTGAGGCAAGTGTGCATAACTTTTGAATCCGAATATTTGTCCTAAATGTTTACATTTCCTAAGTGTGCATAACTTTTGAATCCGAATATTTTTCCTAAATGTTTACATTTGTTAACCTTGGATAAACCACGTAGCAAACTGACCTACACATGGAAGCAGCGAGCATGCCATTTCTTTGTTGTAAAGAGCTTATGAGTGCGGATTATCAACAAAGATGTCACTGAACCACAAAGAGTTCTAGATTAGCTATGGAGGATAACCTATATGATCACTATTTTGTCTAGCAATAGCGCTTCCAACGAAATTCAAAGAACTTTGATGGGTGAAGGTTGAAGTAGTTGTATCAATGGTGCTCCTTATCATTAAAAAAGAGTTTGTTGCCCATTTGAATTTGCTTGAGTTAGTGAGCTCCTGAAGGTGTTCAGGGATAAGATTCATGTTTATGAACATTACGCATATGTTTTGCTAATAAACTTTGATGGTTCAATATATGCATATGCATATGCGGTAAGCACTTTGGAATTTTTCAATTCCCTTTCGGTTCAACTCTTATATGTCCCATGAACTTGTTTTCCCATCAAAGTCTTATGATTTCCTCTTCCTTTTCGTTTGTGTTGTATAGGTGTGTTATGACTAGGGCAAGGGTGCAGAAAATCACAATCCAGCTACTGCAAAGTCGACCATTTTCCTCCACCTGCCACAAGTATTTTTTTTTTCTCTCTTTATTTCTTAGTGGTGATTATTGAAAGTGCGGAAGATTATCGAGAGATAGCTTGCTTAGGCCTTTATTTCCCTTTCTTTTGATGCTAATTCATAATTTTTTCTCTTTATTTCTTAGTGGTGATTATTGAAAGTGCGGAAGATTATCTAGAGACAGCTTGCATAGGCCTTTATTCATAAAAAAAAACTATGATTGAAGGAATCCGAGGTTAAAGGGAAGCCACGAGTTGGGACTGGTAGAAAGTGTAGCTACTGCTTAGTACATGTGGATGGTAGATTGATAGTGGGCGCGACTGTTGGGAAGCAAAATAGGGGCTATTTTTCACATCATTTTACTGTTATACTCTAGGATTATTTTGGTCTCATCAATTTGTCGGCACAAAACAGGGGCATAATTATCCATTCAAAAATTCCAGCTTCACTTTGAGCATAGTTTGCTTTATATATAGAAGAAATAGATAGATAGATTTTAATTTACTTTTCCAGAGATTGTTTTTCATTTTTTTTTATTTTTTGTAAAAAAAATGAGATTGTAAAATTTTTGAATAATAAATGATGCTGTAAATTGAATTTTGTGATAATAAATTAGAATTAATTTTGCATTTAATTTTTCTCATATTTGTGTCATGTATTATTATTATTATTTTTTGTTCATCCGAGTCAAAATCTGAAAGATAGTCAAAATCTGAACGATAACCATTTATCCAATCAGAACATCGCTGTCGATTAAAAAATAGCACTAATCTCAAAGTGTTCAAAGTCTACCGATTAAAAACACATACCCCAAAAACATATGTAGCTTGGAAGCGATTGGTTGGTTTATCTATCAAGCGATCAGCGTTTCACTCGCTCTATTATGGTTGGTCTATCTATCAGGCGATCATCGTTTCACTCGCTCTATTATGGTTGGTTTATCTATCAACCGATCGGCGTTTTACTCGCTCTATTATGGGTGGTCTATCTATGAAGCGATTGTTATTTTGCTTGCTCCAATGAGGTCGGTCTATCTCTAAAGCGATCATTATTTTGCTTGCTCTAAGAAGGTCGGTCTAGCTATGAAGCAATTAAGAAATTAGACGCTACATGATACCGGTAACAAATTTAAGACCCTTTCGGCTGAATAGTGGTCGGCAGGATACTGAACCAATACAGTTCCGGCGGGATTGGGGCAAAAAACCTCCTCCGATGCCTAAAATCTTACACGACCAGCATCTTGGAGAAAACATACCTCTTGAAGCGGAATCAAAATTCAAATTTTTGGCAAGTACAATTTCATTGATTGACTTATACTTGGGCACTATAACAGTCAAATTTGGGCATAATCATATAAATACACTACTTTCTCTACAAAATAACACACAACTATTTGCATATACTCTCCAAAGCTCATATCATCATCCACTCCATCAAGCTCACTTAATAGATCTCTACAAACAACAATGGCATCGTTTGATTCAAATGAATATTTGGAAATCACCAAAGCTTGGTACGGGAAGATCGACTTAGACGTCAATCCTCCGAAAGGAGGATTCCAAAATATTTTGGGCTAGGGTACACAACAAATTTTGCGGCGAGTTTGGGAATCCTAATGCAAGAAGTATTCAACAAGTCCAAGATAGGCACCTAGTAATAGAAAATGCGATACTCTCTTTTTTATCTCTCCAACCTCGGATTTTTAACACTCGCCCCTTCACCTTGTCCATTGCACAATTTATAAGTAATTTTGTGGTTTTTTTTTACGTACCCCATGTTGTGTTATCTTCCAACAAAACATCACTAACAAATGTAAGCTTGTTTTTATAGCACGAAGTCGTGAAAGTGCGCTACTTGGAAGTAAAGGGGGAAGCATTCGCATTCGATGCAAGCTATCACTTCTTGGCCGATAGCATCCCGGTGGATAACCCGGACTACTTGGATACGGTATCGTCTTCGTCGGAGGAAGATTGATGGTTTTACAAGTTTTAGTGTAGGTTTTGTGGGTATACCTCTATGTAAGCCCTCACGAGACTATAACTCTCCCACTAGGGTCTCCTAGTGGTTCAAAAGGCTTGATGCACATGCTAAGTGCATTCGTTTTTATGTTTCAATCAATGTAGTGACCAAAATTGCATGAATAAATTGAATTACATCTTCCATATTTTCTATTTTTGTTTGGTATAAGTACAAGTCGGCAAGGTTATAAATCCCTAACATGCCGGCTACATGTCGTGGCGAGTGATAAAAACTATTTTTTTGCTGACGTTATAACTGCCGGCATTGTAGGAAAATTTACCATGCCGAACGTAAAATTATGTTCCAAGATACTCGGCGTGTTCTTCAACCAATACAATGCCGGCGGACCGATGTCAGAAACTTATTCAAAGTGGTCCCTGCCGGTGCAACTTTGCCGGCCTTGTGTATTTTCAAAATCTAATTTTTGTTGATCTAAATCGAAATCATAAGTGGGATGAAAGGTTTAATTTAGTGAATTCATAATTTCAAAATTTTAATATAAACTCAATTAATTAACCTAATCAGAATTTTAGTGTTAATTAACCAATGGCATATTAGCCATTTAGAAAATACAAGGTTAAGGGGTGGCTTGGTTTTACTTCATAATGACCTTATTTTGTCTTATTGGGTATACTCCAATTAATCTGAGTATACCCCAATCAAGCCAGGTTAAATAAGGGAATATTAAAATTAGGAAATGTTTACAAGAGGTTGTACCTTTGAATGTTTACCAGGGTTGTGTTCAAAGGCGCAGCCAGAACTTTACTAAGAAAAAAGTTTATTTGGACCTGCGGCAAGAAAGCAAAAATGGACTTAATTTGAAAGTCCAAATTCTAAACCATTCTGCTTCTTATTGTGGTTGATGATGATGCTATTGGACCCCACCACTTGCTTCTGCTATGATTTTGTTGTTGCCTTTGGTGGTAAAAGCACTGTTGTTGTTGTTTGAATTTAGGGGTAGGATTTTCTTTTTCTCTACACATACGAGGAGGGAGGGAGACACAGTTTGGAGGCATTAGCAGAAAGAAAACTAACGACTGTAACGTATTCACTAAATGATGTGCAAGATAACATTTAACGTACTAAATGATGTGCAAGATAACATTTTTAAGCTGCCATATAGTATTGCTTTACAATCAATGCGGAATACAATTCACTGACCTTAAACGATCTAATGAAACTGTACGAGAACCAAGAATTACTTGCCCACTCAAAAGGATTTCAGTTCAACCACAGTTACGAGACGAGGTAGTCAATATGTGTGTTGAGATAGCTATACCGAGATATCGTTGTAGGCCCACAAGCATCAGGGTTAGAGGCGTGGATTGGAGCATCCCCGTATGCAGAACAAATGAGAGGAAAGAAAACGATCCACAGAAATGTGTTAACACCAGTCTGCGTATACAAAGAATCCCTCTGCAAGACATTTTGGCCAACAAATCTACAAATTGAAACACTTTCCACCATCAAAACATGAACATCTGTTGTATTAATCCGATTTAACCGATACTAGACGAATACGAGATAATGAGACATTGAGGATCTTCTGCAGACACTACGAGCCTGCGATACCTTAATGATATATATATATTTAATTGAGTAAAGGTATCCATTACCCTAAACATATTCTCAACCGTTAGATCACCAGCTCTTTCTTATATATATATATAAGCTAAAAATCTAAAAATCTGAAACCGTTAGGTACCCTAAATATTGATTTAGCCGTCAGGTCTCCAAATATATGAAAGTTCTTGTTCAACACTGGGTGTTGAATTCGTCATCATCTTTCATTAATCTAAAATCATTCTTACTATTTCTATTTTCTCCAATAATTCCTATGAAACTATTGGAAGAAGAAGTGAAACCCTCATCTTTTTATTGATAATCCCCTCACACAATGATTTCTCCTCTTAAAAACTCATGTCAATAATATGTCAGGTTCTTGAAATGGAGTAGCTTCCTTCTTGGTAAACTCTTTATTTTCTAATTTTTAAGTTCGGACTAGATTTGTGCCCATGTTAAGCACCGGTATATTTTTCTTTTAACATGGTGTGGTGTGCGTGGGGCTTCGTCCCTAAGTGACAATGCATATTTTATTTGGTATGCACGGGCTTCGCTTCGCCCCGTGGCGATGTATTTTTTATTTGGTGTGTTGGGACAAATACATTAAATAGGTGGTGAATATGTGCATATTTTATTTATTTTTTTCCATTTAATTTGGTGTGCGTGGGGCTTCGCCCTGCCCCGTGACAATGTATGTTTGATTTGGTGTCCGTGGGGCTTCGCCCCGGTGACGATGTATTTTTGATTTGGTGGGGAGGGCCAAATACATTAAATAGGTGGAGAATATGTGTAGTTTCAGTTTACTTTTCCTTTTCATTTCTTAGAAAATATGTGAATTTTTTTCCACTTCATATATTAATTTGGAAAAAAGAGTTCTAATATTGTAATTATTCAATTTCCAAATTGAATTTGGATTTCCATAAAATTCCGAACACGGTAAGTTAGGTTTCCTTTTAAGTTTGTAATTTTTAAACCAATCATACGTTATCAAATGTCCACATCTAAATATAGTCATGAATTCTTGAATTCAGTTTCTTTTTTTAATCTTTTTCCTATTCTTTTTCAACCAATCATACGTTGTCAAGTGTCCTCACCAAAACGCTCGTTTCACAAAACTCAAAAAAGACTTATTTCGGCCACTAAGAAGCATGATTTTCCTCACCATTCAACGTGGGAGCTTTATTTGTCTACGCCTTTATGTCTTTAGATTTTTTTTTAGTTTTCATTACGTGTCTATATTGCATGGGAAGTTTTTTTCTGTGTTTGATTTTAGGCTCATAAAATGTTTTCTGTAGCAGGTAAGGGATCCCACTGATAACCCAAGCTTGGTTTAAGTTTAAATCCGACGGTAGCAAGGGAAACTCTTTGATGTGTTTTTGTATTTCTCTTTGTTCGGTCGTCTGAATTTAAGCTCATAAAAAATTTATTTTGCTGGAAAATTGTATAAACTGAACTTTCTACCTCTACACCACCGACCACATTTCCCGGACTGACCCTGTATTTCTTTTCTCCGTACTTATTAATGTAGTTCTTACTAAAATTTATCTTGTGGTTGAGTTGGACATTAAGCGATTACAAACTTGGGTGGAGTTGGATGTGAAGAACAAATTCCATATAATCAATACAATGCTAAACTGCAACAACTCGCGCTAACAGTACTAAAAGAAAGAGTCTTAATAGGTTCTTGAAAAGTGTAATACATTCCTACAAAGTGAAACAAATATATTAGAAACTGAGCAATTTTGGATCATGCCTTTGTTGAATCTAACTGAGCATATGTTTCCTCCCATTACATGTATGAAAAACAAGCTAATCATCTTTCATAATTACAAATACTACCGAAAACAGTATGAAGCAATTTAGATTTCTAAGTTTAAAATGCACTACTAAACACAAAATCTCATTTTACATGCAAAGAAATATGTAAAGAAATAATCCTTGAAGCTAAAGCGATAATGATGGTGTATTTAGGAAAATTTCTCTCCATATCTTCCTCTAAAATACATAACATGGAGACTAACATGCCTTCAAAATAAGACCATAAGTACGAGGACAGCGAGATATTCAAAGCATTAAAGTTAACAATCGAAAACTTAAATGAAGATATCAGAAATTGCAGCTCAAAACTCATCACTGGCCATTATCCATAAAGCATCAACTTCATTATAGTATCTTTGACTGAATGTAGAATCCGCTCCCCCAGAGGGGTTATCATGCCATGTGCATATGCCAGGAGTCCAATTAATTCTATCATTCCCATCATCTGTCAACAAACCAGCTTGAAACTTGTAGGTATGAAATATCGCCTCGCGATGTTTTAGAAAGAAGTGAAGGCGACAAATAGAAAGTTACCCAACAACAAGACAACGACAGACCTTAACAATAAGAGACATACGATAGACAAGGAATCCGATAAAAGCACCAGATATCATAGCGATAATCTATCGGATTGAACAACGGAAAACCAGCTCCCTTGTCTTCCAGTGAAGAAATGTAACTTTTTCTTGTTTTTTCAAGGGCACTGGGCAGCAGCTGATGATCACGACGACTTGAAGAGGATTAGGTAATATACGTAGGTACACAAAATTCAAAAGCTAACTGCATTTCACGTTCTCTTGGCAAGGATAGCTGGATAGGATCATTATTAATTGGTCGACATGCATTGCTTAAAGCCACTATGTTGGCACGGCACATTCCAATAGTAGGACTATCCGAAAGAACACCCAGAGCCTAAGGTTAAAGCATTCATTAGTTAAAGAAGAAAATCATTGAAACAGTGATAGACGAGAAAGTTGACCTTTAAAGTTACAAATTATAAAATTTGGTGATTTATCATCATTTTGCTATAAAAAAATAACTATACAAGCTGCATGCAGTTGATAAAAAACGTGAGTACATAATCATATTGCAAGCACAAGTGCACAACCAAGATTTGATAAATCTCCCATATGGAGATCACAATCACTAAGCAAGCCAAGATTTGAAACTTTTATTAAAAGCGTAACTCAAAACAGTCAACCTCCTTTAAGTTTAAGTCAGTTCAATTTTAAGGTTGTAATAACAAAAAGTGCTAATAAGGCGGTAACTGCTAGGTTAGGACTCCAGTGAAAAGTCAATGCAGGTGCAATTTGTGGTGAAATATCTAACATTATCTTTTGATTCATCCAACAACATAGAATTCCATCATGCCTTCCTCCTATATGAACATCCAACCATTCACATGTTTGTACAATGATGCTCCCACTCTTAGCTATCTTTACAATGTTGGATCCAAGACTCGAATTGCTAACTTTGTGGTAGGTATCCTTAATCAAATGAGCATTTTCTTATTCTCTGAGGCTACACTGGCATGATGAATTTCTTATGTTTGTATTACGAATCACTGGATTATGCATTGGTGTTTTGATGGCGGAAGGAGTTTCTATTTCGTAGATCATTTCCTTTCCTCCCATTTTTAAAAGAAGTAATAACATTCATTTTCTTACGGGACGCCTCCGAGAAAACGAATGTTATTACTCCGTACCATGCGAGAAAATTCAATAAAGCACCAGCTAATGGGTAAGAAATTAAATCGGTGTCACCAAATGTTCCTTAGAATTAAACCATTGGAAGTCGATCAGAAATGGTTGATCATCGACCTGACTTCGTGAAAAACCCGACTGGACCCTTCAAAAATTAGCTTATATAACACATACACTCAACTCCTGCTCAACATGGTCTTGTACCATAGTTACTGAAGTGTCCTCAAATTTACTAGAGGATAGGGAGAGCAGACTTTCTTTATACAGCTTCATTACTGCCTTAGCTAGCTTCAAGGATTATTTCTGTACATGTTTTCTACATGGAATAATTTATCATTTCATGTGTCGAAATAATTTTATTTTATGTATTTAGGAAAGTGTTGATTTGTATTAGCATTTTTAAGAGATTAAGATCCACATGGAATTAATAACTATATTTTCTAAATATTCCTCGTTTTAAAAAATAATAATATTTTTGATTTTTTATATTTTTATATTTAAGCTAAAAAGTGAATATATTTTCTATTTTTAGTGTTTTTGCTTATACGGAGGCAATATTATTATTTTCTTAATTATATGTAATCAATGGATTTGCCGATATTCTCATTTTTCTGCCAAAAATAAGATTTCCATTTCCTTACAAATGCTAATGTATGTCGTCATCTTGCAATAAAGAAAATTAATTCATTTTTCATTTTTAAAGCTCTCACGAGATATTTTTAATTTATTGCAAGGATACATTTATAAACCTATAAATTAGCCATCGGAAGAGCAGTCCTCTCATCAAAGATTCAAGAGCAACAAAGTGCGCGGAGAGATGGAAGCGAAGAATATGAAGATGTTTTTCGTGGTAGCGATGCTAATACTGGGAATATTCGTAGGAATGAGTGTTGCGGATCAATATACTCGTTGTTATGTAGACTCACCTGTCATATTGTATAGATGGGCCAGTTCCAAGTGTTTGTGCTGATGATTGTAAGAGAGAATGTCATATTCCTAATCAAGTTTTTGACCACAATAAAGTTACAGCTCGCAAGCTTGGTTGTGGGACCATGAATTGTATCAACAAAAGCACTCCTCAAGATCTTAGTGGATAAGAAGTAAAAGGTTGTTACAATTTTCATTGTGGTAAAGAATGCACAAAGTAAGAAATTAAATTATATGGGACTTTCTTATTTCATTAATGAATTGAATAAGTTGCATAATTATTAATTACCTTTGCAGTTCAATTGTTACTTGTTTGGTTTTTCCTTCTTTTTTTTTTTTTTAATTTTTCTGATTTTTTTTTTGGGTGAGATGATTTTAAATTCAATGTTGAAATATCAAATTTCGAAATATAAAGCTGGTAGCAAACTGATCAATATTCTAAACAAAATTTTAAATTTTGAGCCTTTCAAAAACAATTTCATTCATCTCATGAATCAAGTAGAAGATCGGGCAAATCCGTCGTAACATTGTAAAACATAACTATCAGAAAAGATGTACCATAACTATCACGAAAGAAACTAACCGGTGGAAGGGATCGCAAGTCAAGAAGCGTATGGAAGTCAATTAGGGAGACTATCAACTACAATACAAGATCGATCAATAAGGTACACGGAGCCCATAATATAAACCTTACAATTGTTACCCCAAATTGTAATGGCCTTCATCATGTGTACCACATTCTCGTCATATAATTCCTTCGGGGAAAAAATCATGAAAATATAAAAATCTAATCATCATATCTGATTATATTTCGATCTTTATACGGAAAATAATATGAAGATTTATTCAAGTGAAATTAATTACTCATCACTCACAACAGAGATGGTCGGTTGTTTAAATTCTCTATGCAGTAGAAAAATTAAAGGATCCTTATTTTTCTAATTTTTGATCGGGAGAAATTAAAATAAATAAATGTTGATATAGAGAGGAAAAATTAAAGTTGCCAGAAAAATAAATAAATAAAATTGATATTAAGCAATGTGTAACTTTTTTTTTTTTGAAGGTAAGCGTTAATTTTTTAGATTGTATTCTCAATCTATTAATTAATAAATTACAAAGTTAAAAATTACATACTAGGCAAGCGAGCGACAAGCTGTGCCGCTAGCCCTTTTTGAATAGCAAAACCTATCATATTAAAAATAAAATCTCGTGAGCCAGGGGTCATTACATTGCTGCGCATGACTTTCTGGACCCTCTTGAGTAGTCCAACTGCTTCTGGAGCCAAATAGCCAAAAGTATCAAAAGCAAGGGGACGAAAGCATGCCCATTGTCAACACATGCTTTCTCATGCTTCGATATCTTACCTCGAGGCAGCCTTTAGCGCTGCTCGCCCGACTTGTAAAGGTGCCATGTCCAATTCCTACCAAAGGAGATACCCGATGGTGAGGTCAACACATGTGTGTTTCCCATTAGCCCATCCAAAAATAAGAACATCAGCTGGTCTTAGTGTCGATCTCCCTTCAAGTGGGTCTGTCAGGAAATGCACAGGTGCTTCTTTCTTTGCCGAAATGCCAGACCTCCACAGTACATCATACAAAATATCCCTCACATGATCATGTCTATATTTATAACCAGGGTCTACTTTACAATGAACTGCATGTTCACCATATGAATCCAAGCAACTTTGTGATGCAAGCGAGGGCAGCGAGAGTCGAGAGGATAAAGCGGGATCATTAACTTTGTATTTGAGGATAGGCGGTACTCCAAAGGAGACATCTTCTGCCCTAGCCCCTCAATCGGAATAGACAGAAGAAAATCTTGGGCATGTGCTGCTTGCAAACAACCAAAAACCGCTTTCTGTCTCTCCGTTAGCATGTAAACTCTATCAATGTCCTTAACCACTTCACCAATAAAGAGCACTCGCCAGGATGCTTTGTGCTTTAGGGGGGGCGTTGTCTTTATTGGTGAAGTTGTTAAGATCAAAATCAGGAAGAGTCACTTGTAACGTTTCCAAAGCCTTATTAAAATTATCATCCATACCGTCCACACCACTACTCCTCAATATGTGATCCTGTAATCCCCAAGATTGCACACGTGAAGCCACAAAAACATACTCAGATGCCTCCCTAGCAGTATAAAGTCCAAGACCTCCATATCTGATAGGTAGAGTAGATAGTCTCCACTGAAGCTCTCCAAAGAACGGTCCCCGCACACCACGATGCCTTCCACCACTTCTCGCAAGCCTCTATCAAATATATCTACCGCCTCCATAATATAGTCTGGGTGACAAATACGAAGGCCAAAAGAAGCTTGGAGATACCCATACACGTTCGTAAAAGCAGCAATTCACTTTGAGGATCATGGAGCTTGGATAAAATCTGCATCAAATCCACTTCTTTTTCAGCCCTCTTAATGGCAAGGCCCTTCACAAAACCATCGTCGAGGCTAACTGCACCACCTAATAGTTTGACTCCCTTATCTGGTCTTGAGATTTCGACAGGAAACATCCCATCACTTATCCTTCGTCCATCACAAGAGGGCCAAAATATTTCAGTTTTCTTAATATTCAGTATAAGCCCAGTGCAGCCCTTCATTTTGATAATAGTGAGTGCTTTTGCCACTTCTTCGGTGTCGCCAATAACAGTGCCATCATCAAGATACCAGGCATGTAGGGATAATATGAAGTGCTCATTTATCTTAGCTATAAGCTGATGAAGTACCAGAGCAAATAACAAAGGCCCTAAAGGGTCACCTTGTTGTACTCCTGTGGATGAGTAGATAAAGGAGTCCCCCACATAGAGCCGTGTAGGTTGACCATACAAGTATTCTACCCAAGGCGATATAGATGGACAAAGCTTACGTACCTCAGAAAGCATAGCCGTTCGGTCAACTAGGTTAAAAGCATTGGTAAAGTCAACCATTAGCATAGAGAGGCTAGCGTCTACATGATGTTTACTGACAAACCTATTCAAAGCATGTAGGATTGCCTCAACACCACCTGAAACACCTACACCAAAATGGAAATCCTGTAGATACGATGCCATGTCCTTACCAACCCCTTTCATCGCCGCTTTGGACACCAGTCGACGCCAAATTGTCCCAACAGCAATGGGACGAATGCTCTTATCCGGTTTAAGGAGGGGTGTTAGGGGAGCCGATGCAATGAACTCCGCTAGGTTAAGAGGGCATCTCCCTCCAAGCCAAAGATTAACAACCCTAGTTATGGCCGTGACCATATCCGGCGCCCACAGTTGAGCCTTCCCCACAGAAAGCATCCAACAAATGTTGTGCCCGAAGGCCATCCCTTCCACACGAAGTTCCCTTAGGGAAAGATTTAATACAACTAAGAATGGTACCTTCTTCGGACACTAGCGGTGTCTCCTGCAACGTCTGAGTTGGTTTCCTTGGAGGCGGCATCGTCGGATGCTTATCCTCAAGTGCTTTCCTTGTGTTCTCGTTGTATGGCGCCACCGGACGAACTGATGGCTTTAACAGCCGCTGTGAAGTGCCCATCCGCCACCTTGCGCAAACAAGTAGAGATATTGGTACCGAGCCTGTTGTCTTTCCCCGTGTCATCATCTTTGTTGTCTTTCTCTGTGTAATCATCTCTAACACTAATTGTTGCCGGCAGCTTTAAAATCTCACGAACAAGATTTATAGTCCCACTAGGTTCACCCCAAAGTGCCAGCGCTCTAAGAATTTGTGTCTGTTGTGTCGCCTTGCGATTACGGACACTGCATTCAGCTCTACCCTTAGGTCGGAACACTCTCAAAGTGCATCGAGGGAGCTGACAAAAGCCTGACCCAATGTTTAACAGCTTTAGGTTCAGCCGCGACTTTGTAGTGCCGCTTTCAGGGCATGAGAAAAAGCTAACCTGCAACCTCTTGGAATGCTCTTAACCGTACATCCGGGGCTCTAAAGACTGCATCCACAATTGCTTCATTCAATTCAAGTCGCTGTCAAGCTGCACTAAATCCTCCTGTAGACGAGGCTTAGGCACTCCAAAAATTATTTTCAGCTACTTCACCAGAACTCGCACATATCTCGGGCTTAATATCAGTGCTCCCTTCATGCTTGCACGCTCTGCTCAAGCCTGAATACTCATACATTCGAAGCACAACCATTGTCTTAAAGTTCTCGAGTTTCCTCTAAACTCATGAAGACATCAACATCAGTTCTTATGGCCTGTTGGAGTGCGGTCTTCTTTTCTTTATTGCAGAGGTGTTGTCTCTTGGTGGGGAATCAAACATGAAAAACCTTTACTCCGGTCCCCCATCTGGACAACCATGAAAATCTCTAAACGGACATCGATGATTCCTTTACTTGCAACTGTCATTGAAGCATAATGACAAACGGTTTGAGTGCTTAAATAAATTATCCACTCTTTGGTTCAGAAACACACAGAGTAGCACCCGATTACAAGCGAGTTTTCTAGGTGTATGACAATTCAAAAGCACAAAATCAATCAACCAAAATGAGTATGAACAAACTAACCCATCAACACACCATGAGAGTACCAACATGGAAAACATAAAAACTAAAATAAAACGAAACCCCCAAACCACGTAACCCATCGAGATGATGGTGGTGGAAATGGGAGTTTTCTGGTAGTTCTGATCGGTGATTTGAAAACGAAATGAATTTTCCAATGAATTTTCCGAATCCTAAAGTTGAAAACGCCATGAATTTTCCAATGATCTTCCGCTATGGTTTTAGGATTAGGGTTAACACAACAGAATACTTATAAGGGTTATATCTGCCCGTTTAATTAGGGTTTAATTTACTTCCGTTGATTTCTTGATCTAACGGGTAATCCGTTATTTTGACTGCCCATGACTGCCCATACTTGTGGTCGGGCATATGTGTTTTCGACGGTTGTGATTGTGTATTTAAGACACGTGAAGAGTTTAGTCCGAATGTAATTTTAAGCTGCGAGGGGTCAATTTGAGGTCCATGACTCGTTGGCATCATCCACATTTCAAAGAATGAAATTAAGCGTGTAATCTTCATGGACATTTAAACAATATGTTCGGGTGGTATTTGACGAGGACCGCTACTGTGATGAAGATTCTCAAGGGATAGTTACATATATATTTTGTAGTGTGATTTTGGAATGGCACGTACTCAAAGTACCATGAATAAAAATGAGGTTTGAGTTTAATTTTGTAGTGTGTTTAATTTGAGTTTATTCGTTTAGTTCTTAATTGTAACCCTTTGTTGTGTTGCCCGAGTAGTTGCAAATAGAGCGTCTGAGATACTTAGACATTAGGTTAGAAAATGTGCGGAAAATGTAGATAGACTTGAAGTTGATTGTAATGGTATAGAAGCTGTACTTGTAGAAGAATTCATGGATTCTAATGTTGTTGGGATTTTAAAAGATGACAATGGGTTGCTTAACAAGGCTTGGAAGGGCAAGCTCTTGTTTCAAGTTGATGTTCCAAGTACCTTTGATATTCCTCCTATTTTTCATTTAGGCATGAATTTCTTTGCCACAAAATTCCTTGTCCATAAAATTCCACAAAATTCTTGTCCATCGTGCGTGAATCATAAAGCGGTGACGAGTGTATTTCTCTCTTGCCATATTCACGCCGTCAGAGCTTCGGTTACTTCTATTAACAACGAAGAAAAAAGTATAGCTGGCTCATTAAGTCAGCTAAGTGAAAATCGTAAGATCGGGGGTGGGTTGAGCCAAACCATCTCTTCTTCTTCTGTTTTTGGACACGTGATCTGTTCAACTTTCCGGATTCAACGAGAAGTGGGTAATATTCATTTTTTTTTTTTTGGCGGTGGTCATAAATTTTTGTTGTGTAGGAAAAGTGGACAAACCGAGGTCTCCCAAACCCATATCTCTAATTTGATCTGTATGTCGGTTCTTTGGATGAAGAAATATCTACGTAATTCTTTTTGAGATTTTATCACATCTCTATGTTGTGGTTGACTTGTGATATGAAGCAATTACAAAATCGGTTGGAGTTCGCCTTGGTTTTTTTGGTGTTCCCTAATTTTCATCCGAAATTGTGTAGGACACTGAGTGGGTTTATCTTGTTGTTGTTGGTATCGTTTCTACTAGTTTTGTCACCCATGATATTATTTCATTATCAAGTCTCTTGAGGTTAAGATGAGGTTTTATGTGAGCGTTCTCTTGGGGTAGTCATCCAAACCATATTTCGGTGAGAATGTTACTTTTGTGTTCTCAATCCAATGTGAGTCTTGTTAATTCCCATTCTAAACTAATGGCTCACCCTGAATCTAATAACTCATATTCATCTCCTGCCTCTATTACTGAATTTGTAATATTAACACAAATTGGTGATCCCGTATGAGTTTCATATGCTCTCCTTAGCCAATGAAAATTTAATGAATGTTCTTGCACGAAAATATATGTTGGAAATAAGTGTGTTGAGCATTTTTTTTAACAACTACAGTGAAGAATAAATTCGATCCATTAACCTTGTTCAATATCTGAATGGTCCAAAATGATTGATTACTAACAAACAATAATTGAATTCTCCTCATGTTTTCCTATATATCTTCCAAGTTACCGAACCCTGGCTTGGTCAGGTATTCAATACCAAGTTACTAACCTATGCAATAACATGCTAGCAGTACTAAGACCAAGACCTCAAGAGTGAAACAAACATAAAAGAAATTAAACTAGTGTGTGTCATGGAGGTGAAGATCAAATTCAATCTCAGTTAACATTGTTCAATATACTGGTGAAAATTGTGAAAATTGATTGATTACTATCAAACTATAAGATTTTGCGTTCTCTTCATGTTTTCTGAATCTGTCCTCCAAGCTACGGACCCTGGCTTGGTCAGGTAATCAATACTAAGTCACTAACGGCAACAAACAAAGACCTCGTGAGTGAAACAAACTTAATTAGTAGAAATTTAACTAGCAGTGGGTGTTGGGGGTGCGATAGCTTTGGATCATTCTTATACATTAGAATTTATCGAAGAGTATGTCTCCTGCCCAGAAAACCACTAGAATGAAAAGAAGCATGAAGCAATTTACATTTCAAGTTTAATGCACTACTGAAAGAGAAATTTTAGGCTTTTAGCATTTTATAGGCAA